>VWZK01015739.1:123409-164421 GCA_013396935.1 Baryphthengus martii
AAAAAAAAAAAAATCACAAGTCCATCCTTAAGTCATGATGGTGCAACAGACCTGCAGGTCCAAGGAACACCAATTTTTATGGTGGACAAGATGAGGAGACAGACCTGTATGTTCAGGTGCCTTTGATTGCTCAGCATAAATGGCACAACGCTCATCTTCAACTAGCTCAAGTGCGGTAGCCTTTGAGTGTAACTCTTGCTGCTCTCTCGCTCCTCTGGTGATATTGCAAAAAATGAACCAAATACATGAACACTCGTAGTAAAGACACAGACCACCAAGAAGAAAAGAAGGTAAGGCTGCAGAGGGGTGGAGATCAAATCCCCCATTTGGATGCTTCAGGACTGAGTAGACTGTACAAGGAGAGGACCATCACTAAGTTCTACTGTAATTTCATTATGAGAGGTGCACGGAGGAAAGAGCAGAAAAGTTGTTTAGAGAAAGAAAACATAAGGACTAAGGAAATTCTCTTCAAATAGCTGTAATACCAGTTACTGCCCACTGAGTCATAATATAATCCTTCAGTAATGCAAATTTTCTATGACCAAAGATTTAAAGGTTTATCCTGGGGACCAATCTTTATTCATCAGAGTTTTGCTGCACTGCTGAACACAGCAGGGTAGTTCCTTACAATATTTGTCTAGAGTGGGTTATTTGCCCAAGAATTAGTTCCCTGGATATGTATATATTTTATTATTGATTCAAAGGATTCACAAAATGCTTTAGAAGGCTTACAATTGCATAGCTGAAATACACAAAATACATGGATCAGTGGCCTTGTGGATTTTTCCTAATGTTTCACAGTAGGTTGGAGTCAGTTGAAGCTGTTATAAATCACAGGGCTGCATCCCTGTCAAAAGCCAACCATGTACTTGCAGGGAAAAAATAATTAATAAATCCTTTGACTCTGCACCAAGTGTCTTTCATGCAGAACTCATTTCCCCCGAATCAAACCAAATCCATCCAGAGAGAGTGTGAGAGGAAAACACAGCTCAAAAAGCAAAGTAAAAAAGACTCTTCTATGTAAAAATGACTCTTTTATGTGGTTTAGTCCCCGTTTGTTTAAGTCAAAGATTACTACATCACAGAGATTATTATGACTAAAATATTTACCCTTCGGTCCCACTTCTTTGTCAGACTTTATAAAACAAAAGTAGGAAAGTTACAAAATGTAACAACACAGCATTTTCTTTTCTCCTGCTGCCCAAGACCACTGTTTTGACGAACCCTCTGATCTGGGCTACACACCTGGAAACATTGAATGTTGTTTTAGATGTAGGAAACAATTGGACCAAAACACTCCCAACCTTCTGAAAGACTCTTACACCATGTTTAACTTTCAAGACCATGGAAATGGTTCCTTCGAACCTATGCAGAGGCTCTGGATAGACCTATAGGCATTGGAATGAAAACCACCTCTGCGGATTGTCATAATCTTTGAAAAAGGAGATCTACCTTAAATCCATCTAATAAGATGCAATATTGCAATTTTTCTAATCTCTATTTCCTTCCTTCTTTTGATTAAATATCTTTACCATGTGCAGGAAAACAAAAAGATCTATAAAATCACAATGAAATATGGAGGGGCAGGGGGCAGGAGGGAGGGGCAGGGACGGGGATGGAAGGATAAATCAGAATTACAGAGTGAAGCCACCTTCATCACATTTTTATCTTGGTTCTCTTCACAGATACACTTTTACAGAAAACAGAGGCAAAAGTAAATAAACCATGCAGAAGTAAAGGATGAAGTACACTGAGGAAAAACCACATCTGTAGTGCAGGATGACAGTCAGAAGAGGCTTTACAGAACTAAAAAAAAAAATTCAAAAAATTTAAAAAATCACTGTACAATGGCAGCATCAGTTCAGAGTTGTCACCAGCACTATTTCACCTACAGCCTAGCTACTGCAGCTCCTCCCTCCCACCCCAACTTGTCCATCAGGCAATTCTAAAGACACACAGGACATACCCCATCTGTGATGCTCTGCCCTTCTTTTACTCAATTTTGCTGCAAATACTAACAATTTAAAGACTGCTTTTGGTGACATAGCAGCTTCATTGTTTTTGCAAATTTTAGAGATGCCTTAACTTTTTGATACTTCCATTCAAACTCCTAGGTAAACTGGAGCATGACACAAATGTCTTCAGCACTCATCTTAATTTTCAGTGCCTCTCTTGGCACCTGGGCTAGAGTTCATGACATCCCTTCTAGCAAATCGGACAAACAGAAATGAACTGAACCCCGTTTGCAAACTATATCAAATTTTTCAGCATGATCAAGTGGATTTCTTAAACATCCATATTTTTCACTAACTTTTGATTACATCTTTTTATACCGTATCTCGCAAACTGCTGCATTTTCTTCATGTAGTTTAGATATTTTTAGCTTACTACTACTTTGGGGGAAGAACTGATCAACTCTTTCTTTAGTTTTCAATCTAATCTTTTAGCATTCATATCACAGAATCATAGAACGTTAGGGGTTGGAAGGGACCTCTAGAGATCATCTAGTCCAACCCCCCTGCCAGCGCAGGATCACCTAGGGCAGGCCACACAGGAACGCATCCAGGTGAGGTCTCCAGAGCAGGAGACTCCACAACCTCTCTGGGCAGCCTGTTCCAATGCTCCGTCACCCTCACATTAAAGAAGTTTCTGCTCGTGTTGAGATGGAACTTCCTGTGTTCTAACTGGTACCCATTATTTCTTGTCCTATTACTGCGCACCACAGAAAAGAGACCGGCCCCCCTCCACTTGCAACCCACCCCTTAGATATTTGTAGACATTAATAAGATCTCCTCTCAGCCTCCTTCTCCAGGCTAAACAGCCCTAACTGTTCAAGGAGATAGGGAGGCAGCTGTAAAAGCAGCAACTCAATCAAGTCTCACTGAAAGAAGGCAGAGAACTATCAGAACAGCATCTTGTAATTCTGTGCAGGACTAAGGGGACGCAGGAGAGTAAATGAAACTGAAGCTTGGAAAGTAGAAGCCCTGGGAGAGCTCCTGGACTTTTCTTGGCATTGTAAACCCAATTTGTGCTGTTTTGACTGTTAGCAAAATTTTTCAGAAATATAAATTGTATGAATATTCCTCATTAAAGTCTCAAAATAATAAGCCCTCCATGAAAATACTCAATCCCGGTGACTATTTTCCTGTAAGTTTTCCTTCTAAGTTACACATGCATTCATCTCCAATTGACAGAGCCCTGTCCTCAACACAGTGTTGTGAGCGGGGCTGCTCTGGTTTTCTGGGGAGTGCCTTAATTTGAGTGGTCCTCCCCTCTGCATAATCCTGATGGCCCCATTTTACTGAGCTGCCCCTAATCCAAAACTGGGTTTGAGAGGAAACCTAGGCTATTTGCTTATATCCTTCTTTTTATTATTACTTTTAAAAGACAATCTACTAAAATATGGAAGGTACCAGTAGTGAGAAGGAATATGTGATAACAAACATCCTGAAGTGGGACATAAATGGAATAAGAAAAGATGTATAGAGAAGATACGCCCTTCAGTAGTTACAGTGTTCACGCTCTGTAGATACGAAAGTTAATGGCAGAGCTCTTTTTCTGTGCTACGAGGTTACTATGAGAGCACTCAAATGAGAAAGTTGAGATGCAGTATATTTCATAGATTATTTTTTTTAATTAAAAAAAAGACAACAACACTGAATGTCCCTTTCTCTAAGACAACTACAGAGTCCAGGAAACCATCAAAAGTGCACACTGATGTTTAATGATGCCATATCTAAAATATGAGAGGTTATATAATTAAACGAATAGATAAAAGCCCAAAAGTTACAAATTACAAGAAAAGTTACAAACTGGTGGCTATGCATCACTGTCTTGGAAACCTTCCCTTCTGGAATACAAAGACATTCATCATTTGGAAGCCAGCTCATGCTTGTTGCATTGTATTTAAACAAACCCATGTACCATCGTCGTACACTTTTTATATCAATCTGTCAGAAAGCCATACACAGTTATTTTTAGAGGACTGTGAGATAAAGTACAGTTTAGCTTGCAGAGTAGCCTAATAAGGCAAAATGTTCTTGGTGAAGACCAAATGCAGTCACTGTCACTCTTCCTGCCATACACTAATCAATCTCCAAGAGCATCCCTTAATTTTTCCCACTTAATGTGCAGAATTACCGCACTAGCAACAACAAGGTAGAACTAGGGGGATCTTTACCTTTTTGTCTGTTTTGATAATGAAATATACAGTGATTGCAGAAGAAAGGAAATGGTCTGAAAAGAAAGTGGGTTTGCTCAGATTCGTCAAGGAAACATTTTAGTAGACAATCATTTTGAGTGAAACAACAGCTTGATACCAGTTTTTGCTTTTGGAAACTGGCAAACTCTGGTCTCAGTCAACTCCAAATACTTCAGGCCTCATGCTTTTTCAGTGTCATGCTTCCTTCTACCACCTTGGCAGAGGAAGAAAGCCTTAAAGCGGATATAAAGAACTTACAAGAAGTATGTGTATGCTTAAAATATTAGCAAGGATCTTGTTAAAAAATCCACTAGATTTCTTAAAATCTGAGAAAAACACTCATTTTGACATGTTATTGCTGGGGGTGGGGGGAGACAGGGCAGAAATAATTCCATAACAATTTATGAGAACAAGATTAAGAACAGCAATTAACACAGGCTTCTATCTTTAATAATTATTCACGTACCTGTTTAGTTGATTATAAGTTGTAGCTCCAGGCTGTCTGCCTGCATTGTTAGGACACAGACAGCAACCTTTGCTAAATTGACTCCACTGCTATGCTCGTGCTGCAAGAGCTGTTTTCAAGGACAGATGTACAATGTTATATGGGTAAAGAGACGAGCAAATTAAAGATGAGTGTTCTGTCAGGAAAAGGGACTGAAGAACTTGTGTCAGCATTTCCCTACATTAATAGGACCTCAGCTATTTAACTCTTCACCACCTATTACTTAGATTTAAGCAGCATCTTCCTTATATAGATAGCACAATCACATCTTCTCATATAAAAGAACGAAAATACAATAGCTCAGAACAAAATACAAGGGCACGCACTATAGATAACCATATATCTATACAAAGATATAGAGGGATTCATGAAGAGCTTTTAATCCTTCTTAAACTGTGATTCATTTTAAAGCATCATAGCTTGTGGCTTAAAGAAGCTGAGAACAGTAGAACACAAAGTTACCAAAACATATTATAGCCACACAACACAACAGTATCCCTCAATCTGAGATCATCAATAAACATCCAGCACATTCCTATCAAAAAGCTACACTCACATTTTGGATTTTTCTTTTTACTATCTTAATTCTGCATATTTCTGTTTAAATTAGTATATGTATTCCTTTAAAGGAGGCTGCAAGTCTTTTTTAGATCTGCTCTAATGGGAAATATTGAGCTGTACAACCACATACTGACAGCTCCTACCAAGTGCAGACACAGTTCATACTGGCAAGAGGCTATGTCTTATATCGACTTTATTGGCTCCCATTGAAACAGTTTGCAATCAAGGGATTATGTGGTCTCGCTAAGAGAGGCCTTCTGGCATGTATATAAACACGCTATTTTACTAGAAGATTTCTAGCATAGATCTACCCTACTTTGAGATGGAGAGCAAGTCTACACCTTGCAACGATGTGAACTACGAAGGGCCAGGAGCTGTTGATAGGCTCACACGCAACAAGGCTGTCCTGTACTGTGACACTGACTTCAGTCCCAGAAGCCACACAAGACTATTGTCATACCCAGGGACTGTAAATCCTTCTTCTTGACAGAGATAATTAGCTTGGGCACCTCACTGTTGACTATACTATATCTGAAATCAGAGCTAAGCTGCCTGTCTACTGCAACGAGCTGTACCTCTACTGAACTACTACTTCAGAAAATCTGCTCAGTATAAGTTTCTATTTGATTGATAAGAATCACCAGTTGTCACATGGGACCTCTTCCTCTTCACAGAAATTCAAAATTAAAGAGGCTTTTCAGAACTTCTGTATGTACAATTGTCTTTCCAGGAAACTGACCATTATCTTAAATTAAATAATGGTTATTATGACTACTGAAAATGATCCCCCCCCACGGTGTGATTAAAAATAGGCCACGGCCATAGGAAATGTAACATAAGGGACAATCCTACATGGGGAATTTGACGAAAGGCCTAAGAAGCTTCTCCTCTTTAATGCAGTGAATTCCTGTATTCATGAAACAGCAGAGACACTTATTAGGGGCTTTAACCTGCACCTTCACTCACAAAACACACTCTTCCTATATCTGAATACGGAGAAATACTAAGTTGAGACTTCAAGATTTTTTAATAAATTCAACCATCTATTAAATCATTTACATTCTGTTAGAATATGCAGCAATAGTACAGATATGAAAATATACATTTCCATAACCTGGAAACTATCTGTCAGGATTTAACACCATTTTTTCCTTCTCTCCTGCAACATTGCACGCAGAGTTTCACAAAAGTAATGCTTTAATGATGTACAGGCACCAGAAAGGAATCTTTTCCATAAGAGATGCTTTGAAATAGCTTGATAAAGTCAAGAATCTTCTGCTTTCACTATGAATGACAGGAACAGCCCTCTTTTTAATCAATATGCATCAAATTAGTCTTTCGGTCCACTACATGCAACACATTACCTTGGTGGACTGATTGTCCACAGCCACAAGATTGAACACTGAGAACTGAACAGTTCAAGACAAAGCCTTTTAGGGATGGGAGGTTTGATGACGACCTATTTTTATTGAAGCCTTCAAAGTAAAAACAGAAGAATTTTGCATGTTTCCTTTAACTGTAAATGTGGTTTTGCTTTTTGTTTCGTATTTAAATCCATTGGTAAGTAAACATTGGAGCGGAACACAGTCTTTGAAAGCTTAACCAGACAACTGTATTTTTAGTCACATATTTTAATTTCCCAGAATACTTAAGGAACACATACTGAAGATCTCCCCCAGTTAACTACAAAAGCTGAAGTGGAAGTTCAGGTGTAGTGAGACGGAGTTAAATGATAAAGTACAATCTGGAGAAGACACTCAAAAGAAATTAAAATTTTGGATACTCCAACCTGAGAAAGCATAATTGGGTCTGATTTTCTAGAAGTGCCAAATCTCCTGCAGCTAAAAGTTAAGCGTCTTTAGCGTATTTCCAGTTGAGCATCCAAGAACCGAGGAACCACAGGTCATTAGTCTACTTTAGGAATTGTGGCCTGTATCACCAAAAGCTCTTAACTTCTGACATCACGGTAAGCTCTCCAAATTATTTACTGACTACAGCACCTTTACTGTCAACATTTTAAATTAAATATTGCTGGCAGGTTATTTAAATGAGGCTTGATGCACGTTAGTATTGCTCTGCAGACCACTTATCTTGGCTGAGAGGACTACTGACTGGAAGACACTGTGTAGTCTTTAAAATTACTCATGTCAATATCTTTCTTAAAAAGATGTAATATACTTTCCTACCTGCAAATAAAAAAATAGTGCAATCGAAACAAATTGCTTTTACCAAAGGTAGGAGAAATAAAACTACAAAAGTTACATTTCTTTTTACTTTGGGAAAGGGAATAGTAGACGTATTTACAGAAATATACATCAATGGCAAAAATAATCTGTCTTATGCTTAAAGACAGTTTCTGTGATGAGGGATTAGATACCAAATCTTCAGTAGGCAGGTACTGCCAAGAAGGAAAGACAAAGATCCTACAGTGTCTCATATCTCATTGAAACTATTTTCTGGTTTCTCATGCATAGGATGTCCTCTCCAAATTGCCTTTCTCTTCTCTGCATCACGATTACCTTCTTTGAAGACATTCTTCTAGTTGAAGGCCTATAATTTTAACACCTATATCCCAGAAAAAATTAGGGCTTTATACTCTAGTACTACCTCCACTCTAATCTGCCATCTCTTTATGGGATTTAATGGTACCTCTTATCTCTGCTGAAGGGGCAAAATTCAGTGAACTAAGTCTCCTCTCTTCGATCAGATAAGATTCAGAGGTCTCTGCCATAAACTCTTATATCAAAATCAGACAGGGGGAAATGGAAGCCAGATTTACAAAACCGGAACAGAAAAGTTAGCAAGTACCCTTCGATACTGCTCCTCAGCAGCTTCATTGTTTAGAAGACAGAAATGACTGTTTCAGCAACCTGAGAAGATTTATGTCTTCTAATGCTCTTGGAAATCTCCTCATGCTCCTGGGAGTAAGGGGAGGGGGAAAGATGGAGGAACATGCAAAGTTGGTCCTTATTTTTCACATCAGTGGAAAGGGAAGGATCACAGAATCACGGAGTATCTTTGGTTGAAAGAGACCTTCAAGATCATCTAGTCCAACCTTTAACCAAACACTACAAGGATGGGAGAGAGAGAATCCTAGTTTCTCAATAACCCTCAAAACATTACTTCTGCGCTTCTATCCCATGGCAGATACATGCCACTGACTGCAAGACATCTCCTGGTACACTGTAAGAAAACTATTTCGAGTCCACAGCACAGTTTTCTTTCTCCACATGAGGAGAACAGATGACGACTTGGGTTCTAAGTAAAGGCAACGAGGATTTGCTTAATTTTTTTCCTCATTTTTGGTAGCAATTCCTCTATAGAAAAAAATTTAGGAAGGATGGGAGTAGGTGATGACTCTTGCTTCAGTTTTTTTATTGACCTCCAGGGGAAACCATATATGGTAACAATTCTAACTCAGATCACCTCTATTGACACAGGCTCTCTCCACCGGCTTTAGCATGAAAAAAACCTCTACACATACACACACATTATTCTTGTTTTTTTTCCGTTGCAACTTAATTTACATTACTGGATACAGTTTCCAAAATAAACTAACAGATCAATCAGGAAAAAATGAAATGCCTTTATATTTGAAGTTACTTAAAAACAGAAGAAGAAAGCCCATACAAGTAGTTTCTATACTCTAGGAGTAAACGTGTGAATCCCATCAATTTATGATGAGAAAAAAAACCCAAAAAATCAAACATTGATCAAACCAACATTTTGTTTTGTATCACCACTGCCATAGGGAGACATTAGCTAGGCTGAAGATGTAGGGGTCTAATGTAATTAATAGTCCTATGAATAATCACTGGAGTTATACTATTGCCCAGAGACCCAAAGAAGATTAGAAAACACCACAGCAGAAATAATTAGTACTATTTACTAACTTCTAGCTTTAAAAATACAACTGAATTCTTAAGACTTTGACACTGCCTCATGTAACACTAAGAATGCTTTATGGGCATTCAGCAAGAAAAAAAAAAAAAAAAAGGCATGAATCCCTACAGAACACCACAGGAAGGCAACTAATAACCCTCTCTAAACCTACCAAAACATGGAATGTAATTTACATGATTCTTATAAAATATTTATGTTACTTTCAGACAAAATATCGACTGAGATATCTGATTCCATCAAAACCATGAAAACATTCTCTAAATAATTACATCAGATTAAAGAGCTGATATTTAAGTAAGAATGCTCTTTGAAGGTAGTCATCCTGCAGGCAGAGGAATGCAAAGGGAAGGAAAAAAGGTGTGGGAAAACAACACTTCTGTACTGTGCTTAACATAACTGAGGATGACTGTGTCAATCAACTGCACTGCAAGCTAGCAAGTGAGCTCAAGCACGGACTGCGTGTCTGAAGGAAAATCCATTCATGCTTTTAACTCTTGCATTTGACTGCCAGAGCAGCAAGTGGTGCCCTTGGAAGGAACAACCAAGACAAGGGGAGCAGCCACTGCTGCTTGCCTTCCAGGAAGGCAGAGCTGAGAGGCCGCAGCATAGGGAAGGGAAAGCTTTCATGACTGAGGTGTGCTTTACGGAGGCAGCCACACTGGGAATTCCTGCAAATTAGACCAAATTCTCCCAAGTGATGTGGCATGCTTTCCATTCTGTTTGTAAATGAAAAAAAAAAAGGCACTTTTGCCTAGAAACTTAGGGAAAAAAGCAGCATACAATACAACCAATACAACTGGTTATATTTACAAAGACAGTAAACACAGATAAGAAAATGGAAAGAAGTCACTGTGTCATCATTAGAGCTCTATTTGGGATGTGTCCTCTAATGCTTAACAATCAGTAGACTACGTCCCTGAAGCATTATCCGTTACCTGTAATTTGCAATGTTTCTCATTTTGTGTTTTTTTCCCCCACTAAAAATGCTTAAAATAGTTACTTAGCAAGACCAACAGAGAAAAGCACATCATACTTTTACGATTCACTTGCACTTCTGCAGACTAAGATGTCAAAAAAGAAATAACACGCTATAGAATGTTATTATCTAATACCACAGTGTGTCAACAACATACACATACAAACTCCCCATAGGTGTTTCAGTTCAAGCTAATTTGCCAGATATGTTTTAATTCTAATTTAAATTCCTGAATTTCTGTCAGTGAAGTTTTTTCTTTGCCCATGTTTGCTTTTTGTTGGCTTCTCTCCATGGAATAAACTCAAGATTTTTCTCTGACACCTTCAGAAACTCCTTTCTTTCAATCTTCTGTTACTTCTACCTAACATCATTGATACTCAATATTCTACCTCTGCCAAACAAACAAACAAAAAGCCTACCATTTTCTCCATTCTTCTCCCAGATATAGTACTGTCATTACCATTTACTCATAGACAGTTTTCCTCTTGTCTACATCTACTGTGCTGCCATTGCAGGTAAAGACCCCTAGGCACTGCGTGATCAAAGGATGAGACTGGCTACTTAAAGCCTTATTTGGTATGACAGCCATACTGCATCAAGTTCTTTTTCATATTGACTAAATTACTAAATAGTAAAGGCACCAAATCAGCTCACATCGCTACTACTTTTCACGTAAAAAGATCCCAAGTGGGACAGCAAATAACCCTTTAATAGCAGAGCAAGGGACACTCTTGGAGAAGAGATATCCAAAAGATTTACAAAGAAGATCAAAGAGAAGTAGTACATTTTTAAACACATACTTAAAACTGGCATTTAGTCTTCCCAATGGAGTTTAATAAGCAGCGTAATTTTTCACTGTCTGTGCATTAAAAGCCAAGGCAAGGGAAAAAGTTTTTGTTACTGCTACTAACAAAAACTGTTTGTGCATACATTGGCCTTTCAGACACATGTGGTCTTACACTTTGTCACTTCAGAAAAGATGTTTAATTGGGAGGAAGCAATTTTAAGCATCTGTAGCCAACATCTGAGAAGCCAGATGAAGACCACACAGAGCTTTGAGGTAATTAAAAGTGTATGCAACTATGTCACTTCCTGCATATTTAGCAGAATTAAACAAATAAACAAAACCAGAAGTGTCAATAGAGAACCTTCAAAATCCTTCCTCCCCCTTTGTTTTTTTTTTTCCTAAGGCAGAAGGTAAAGTAAAAATAGTACTTTAGGAACCCATTAACTGAAGAACCAAAGTTTGACCAACGAGACACTGCAGCCCCCAAAGAGAAAAAAACAAGGAATAAAACCTAGTTTAGTATCGAGCCCATAATCTTTCAGGCAAACGAGGCAAAACAGAGTAAATATTCAGAAGATGAAACATTATTCAGTTGTAGTGGGTCTCAGATGTATTGGCATTAACTCAGGTTTAGTGAATACACCTGCAGCCTGTACAACAGCAAACGTCTTTCACCAAGAAGAGCCAGAGGACAAGCTTTCCAGAATCCAAGTCTCAAACCTGCAAGAGCATTGCTGGTGTTACCCCCTAGGCTCAAGCACCTGAGCTGCCTCCTTATTTGTTTCTAGTTACACCTTTCAGAAGCCAAGTTCTGTAGTTCATAGAAGAGCCTAGATAAGAAAAGAGTATTCAGCTAAGCTTTTTCTACTTGGGCAGCTGCTACAATGGGAGAGAAGAACAGGAAACGAGGTGGTCAAACAGATCAGATCCCATGAACATGAGGAGAGATGGCTGCAGGATTCAGTTCCAGCAGTCAGACTCCATACTGTTTGCAAGGCCCCTGGTCTTAAGCCTTCTATGGATGGCATCTGTTCATCTGGACAGCAGGGAGAGCACACCTGATGCTGAGGGCTTTATAAGAGCTCTCTGAACCATGAGATTATCTGGAAACTTCTCTGTACAAATCAGTGTGTATAGATTGCCAAACTCACATATCCTGAGCATCAAAACCACACACCATTTCAAAGTACAATGGTATCTTTAGTCTCTAAGTACTAAACTGAAACATGGTCTTCCCCTCCAGGGAACAAACCCAAACACAAATAGCAAGATTTCCAAGAAAAAAATATATTGTTAAAAGCTCAGTGTAAAACTTCCTTTTTTGTCGTGCAAGAGAATAATGTGTTACTTCAATCTGTAGCACACAGGGATCTTTTAAAAAAATTTAAAAAGCCAAACTCAAGCCTTAAATGAATTAATTGCTATTAATGAGCAGCCAAAGACAGAAAACAAGCATGCTCTCTCATCGCCGAAGAGTTATGATGGCGCACTCAAAGCTGACTCAGGAGCTAATGTAGTTGTTTCAAGAAACAAAATAGCAAACGAGTCAATCTTTGGCAGCTTTTAAACCATCTGCTCCACACTATTTTAATTACCTCTGCTCAGTACAGAGATTATGGGTTTCAGTTCATTTGTGGTGGAAAAACAAAGAATGTTGCATTTATATTTTTTGAGTGCATGGGGGGAAATCCAGAATCCTCCCAACTACTCTGAAATCAAAGTATTTGAAGAAAGCAAAAGGCTTACTGCTTGTGCACTCCATCATGATAAAACCACCCTCCCCCTCCACGAGGGATTCCTCCTGTGCTTTGAAGCAAACACCAATTGGAATGTGCCACACTGACCTGAAAAAAGGGGGATGTGGGGAAGGAGCTCCTATTAGCCACTTTTTTTATGGTAAAACCATTAGTATCCTTCCTTCCAGCCAAAGAACCCAAAAGTTCCCATTACTACTTGTTGTGGGAAATTGCTTACTAATGTGAAGAATGTATTTCCTCAGCTCAAAAGTTACAGACTTCCCATAGCTTTCTTTTAGTACTGAAAGGTCAGTAGGGTAGAAGCAATAGGTGCATTTGAAGTGATGGGGGTATTTTCTCAGTAACACAGTGACTTCTCCTCCCTTCTCTCCATCCCCAAAAGAAGAACAAACAGTTCTCTGAGAAGACAATCAAACAGAAAAGGTTAGTCCCACAGCTAATTCAAATAGATCTTCAGCTAAAAAACTGTCCTCCGTGCAGGTGACTGGTGGATTAACACAAGCGCTGGTGTTTATCTGCCTGAGCTATACAAATGACTATTCCCCTCTACCGTTTTCCTCTTTCCCGAGGAACTGTACTGTTACGGTTTCCGCTTCCCACTGTGTCTTCTTAGCACTTCTAAGAGGATCTGACCCAGCCAGATGTGCCAGTTCTTTCCCAGGGAAATATGTCTTCCCCAACACCAAATGCTGATGCAGTCTTCTTGAAAACACTGAAACACTTATCAGGACCTCAGACGACTTAGCCTGTGATCTGACTAAGATGTAGATAGGTAAAGATTTAGTGAGAAGGAACTCGATCTGTGTTCAACCACATCAGCTTACCCAAGCTGAATGCCCCATTCAAATCCATTTTTTTTCTGCTGTAGAGTTTAATTCTTGGTATTCTCATGAACAGTAACTCCCATATGTTATGATTTACTAGCAGTATCAAAGGAGCAACTCAACTACATGAAGGTTAGCATGGATTTAGCTGAAGAGGATTGGTATGTTTGCTTGCATGGCCTTGGATGGCTAACAGCATTGGTAGTAAAATAAATAAATAAATAGAATGCATTACACAATTTTTCATTTTTGTTAACACCTTTTAACAGGCCCAGTGTAAATTCACATTTAGTGCCTTTTGCAGTCATCAAAGCTAGCAGGAAATAGAATGCATTCATAACAATGTTTGATTTTTGCACATAGAAAAAGCATGCGCACAAATAAAAAAAACGAAATATTATCAACAGTTCATCTAAATTATGAAAGACATCCAAAGAATGTAAGTAGTACAAGTAAATACCTACTTTACATGATTGAAATACTGATAGTAAGTGCTGTTAAGCTACGACATTCGTTATGGTGCAGAATAAACCCATTGACTCGCAGCTAAGAACGTAGTAACTCTTCCCTACGTAAATTGAGGCGACAGGAGAGATCCCTTGGTGTACACAGACTTGTGCAGCCGCTTTCCAGTGCTGAGGGATCCACTAAGTGGATTAATCATCTCTGATCTAAGCACACTCAGATTGAACTAAAGGAAACCTTTTCTCTACAACAGCAAATGAAAACAGAGTAAGGTACTTTCCTTTCTCTTTTTTTTTTCCAGCTTAATTGGCCCAATGTGGGGTCTCTAGCATTCCTTCTGACATATCCAGCTACTCAAAACCTCCAAAAATCAGTATCCGAGTGAACATTATATACCCGTAGAGGGTGCCAGTCTGAACCAGAAAGGGATTGTAGTGTTCTATTTTTAGGACAGAAATGTCACAGTCGATAGTGAGGCACATATCCTGCTTCACTCTGCCCTGGAGGTAACAGCTTTAAAGGTCAGCAAGCAGCGCTTTCTGAAGATACTCCACTTTAGCTTCTCTAATAAGAACGTGCGATTAGACTTTTGAATGAGAAAGCTGTTTACTGATAGTGGGAGTGCTGCCAACTGCACAGACCCCGCGCATCCGTACACTTCGGCTGGTTGGCGGCCGCACGCACTTATGACAAGATTTGCCTTGTTTCTTCAGTCCACAGGATGCCTCACGCTCTTTCTCTGTGCGATGCACGAGAGACAGATCGTACCACTTGTTCTTAACTGTCCCTTAACAGCAAACCCAGAAAAAGAAAGACCATAAAAGGAAAAGAACGAAGAGTAGGAAATGGATTTGCTCCTCAAAGAGCTCTCTCTAGTGCTCTGCAAATTACTGTTTTCTCTCTTCAACTGATTGTTTTCATACAATCTCAAATATTTATTTTTGAGATGCTCCCAAACAAAGATTTCAAAGTCATCCAAACAAGAGATTGTATGATGGCTCTAACAGCCACCTGCTAGCCCTCTGAAGCATCTCTGGTAACTGAAAATGGAACTTCAGATAGCTGGCTGTGAAGAAAAAGACAAATCTTCAGTGAAGCCCTGGTTGTAACTCAAGACCTGCGGTAGTATGCTCTAATCGTAACTAAATCTGCCACTTAAGTGATTTTATTACAGATTCTACAGGAACCTGTTATCCATATAGACAACTTCTATGTATATAATGACCGTGCCCCCACTTTGATCCTTCTGTTACCATGATGGGTGTTTTGGATGTAGTTTGACACTTTAATCCTGTTTAGTATGAAAACTCTGGAGATACAACTGGGGAAAAAAAAACACTAAAAAAATTGGTAAAGGAATATCCTGGTTAAATCATCATCTTAGAGACACATACGGGATGCAGTCGAGAAATACTCTACAAAAAAGATGGTCAAAAAATACACCATTCAGGCCTGAGTTTTTCTTCTACTTTTGCAGGCTGAGATGACGTCCAGCAAAAAAAGACGACATACAGTATATTCGTGAGAAAGGCTGCCTCCTTCCTACTAACTCCACGCACACAGCTTCAGCAGTTGCAGTAGCAGCTCTGACTCTCTCTCCAGGTTATACTCTTGACCTGTGGCAGGATGATGAGCTGCTGCGGGAGAAAGGATGATAACGTGGGAGATACCTAAGAGAAGAAAGCTGGTGCTTTGTCACTGACAGCAGGCGAGCTCTCTCCTTACAGAAGAGTCTCTCATTGACTGTTCAAACAGCTGCTCCCTCTCTCCTTACTTTACCTTGTCTAGTAAAGAAAACCAAGTCAAAAGGAAGCTCTGATGACTTACAAGCCACCCGTTAGACCATGCTACTCTGGACTGTGAATACAGCTGCTAACTGGCATGAAATAAATTACAAGATACAGATGAATACTGACTACAAGGTTACCTATTTTCTGTCATGGGAGCCTGCACAGGTAACGGAGCACTATTCCAAAAGCAACAGTTTTTAGTCACTACTGCTGAAACTGATGCAGAAATCATCAGGAGAGAAGGCAGTTGTTTGTTGTGGGATTGGTTTTTTGTTTTTGTTTTGTTTTGTTTTTTTCTTTAATCACAAAGATATGAATGTATAAATAAATCTATGTCATTTTCTGGTATCTAAAGGAACATGATTCAATTTAAGCTTTAGACTTGGGCAATTACCAGAAAATAGTGATTAGTCGGTAAAATACACATGAACAAAATGTTTTAAAACACAGGTCTAGATTTATTTAGCTCTTATACCTGCTTTTCTTTTTCGGACTTATTGCTGTTTGATAACTTTATTACCTTCCTTTGCAGCCCCTAAGTCCCCATGGCGTGAGATTTACCAAGTGGAGGAAATCTGATCTTTAGCAGTGCACCTCCCTGATTAATCCCTTGCTAGTGTATCAGGGCAGCTTTACTGTGTTATTTAGGCAGGGGCATAGTTAAAAGCTCACAACCAGCCTCATTTACGGAATGTGGCTGAAATTCCCAATGTGTGTTTCCGTTTAAGAAGCGTCACATTGTCCTTCGTATTCCTACAGGGAAAATTCTTATTAGGCCCTCAGTGATTCAAGACCAACAAATAATGGGTTATTTATTTATGACACCATAAATTAACACATGGAACCAAAGGAATCAAAGCTTCTTCTGTATGACAAGCATTCTTAATTTAACAGTTCTGTCTACATCCTTTCTTCATTTCTGGTTTTGTTATGAAAATGAGTTAGTAATTTTGCTTTCAGAGACTGGACAAAGGGATTCATTTTGTAAGAGTGGCACCAGGAAAAATGAAGCTGAAAAGATTACTGCATTGGGCACAGTCCTGCCATACTGCATAGCATACTGCATGGGGGAAAGGAGCCTTAAAAATACCAGAGATCCAACTGTCATGTGTGAGGCATTGTTAGCAAATGCTCTAAGAAAGTTTAACATATTGACACATGCCTTCACCACTGTGACTCAAATAAAATGCCATCAGGCAGACCTCAGAAGAAGTGATGGAGGAAAGGGGGGGGTGGGGTTAAACTCCTTCCCATCCACAAAACCATGCTTTGGACCAGCAATGCCATCCTATTATTCATTGGTTCAAAAATACTGATTCAGCAAAGAATTTAAGCATGTGCCTAAATTTAAGCAGTTTAATTAACTTTGACGTCAGTGAGCCTACTTGTGTGCTTATAATTAGATATGTGCTTGCTGAAGCAGAGCCCATTTGAATAGAATCTCGTTGATTTTAATTTAGCCCTTTGTCTTTGACCCTCATTTATTCTTTGCAGTGACTGAAGGATTAGTGCTAAAGTTTTGATTCAGGAATCCACTTAACTCATCTTCACTCACAACATGCAAAAAGAGGCTAAGCATGTCTCAAAAAATAAGTATAGACCTAAGTGCTCTCCTGAATAACGGCAATTTCATGATTGAAGTACGATATGAGAGGAGAGTTATTTCATACTGTAAATTGAGTGCTTTAGTCTTCCTTTTCGCAAGTCAGATTTTTTTTTAAAGACAGAAAATCTTCTCAATTTATGTAAATAAAGAGCAAAAAGTTGAGCTCCATATACTGTAAATGAAATTTTACAAGTAAGCTGCTACTTCATTGAGAAATTAATTTTATATAGGAATCCTTTTTCACAGTTGTAGTCCTTGCAGTGTGGAGGAGCCTGCTGTAAATGTCTTACTTGTTCATTTGAATAATGGCTTTTAGATCCTGATAGCCAGGATATTTTAAAATCACATAAAACCAAACACAAAATAATAAAGCATTAAATTAAACAAAAAACAACAACAAAACCAAATAAACAATGACAAAAAAACAACCCACAAAACCAAAAACCAATACAAAACCACACGAAGAACACTACTCATCTAGACAACAGAAATAGCAGGTGAAGTCCCAGCGGTCCAAAGACAGCCAGGTGCCTCCTTAGCAAAGCAACAAGATCAAAGCCCCACCTCCTGCCAGGCTGCTCTGCTAAACACCTCTAGAGAAAAATCTGATGTCTTCTAACATGTCCACGCAATTGTATTCAGAACACAGACAGCATCTTGAACAAGCCTTTTAACTTGGATACTTCAGTCCATTGTCCTGTGTTTAGAGCCTTTTAAAACCTGGACTACAGGACAGTCGTTACTAAGGGTGTCTGGGGAAGGACACGGCAGTGCAGGGCCGGGGCGGGAACATAAAGAAAACCTAAAGAAGTGAGTGCACTAGGGAAAACACTACAGAAAGAGTTACTCAAGATACAGAACCCTAAAGAGTACTACTTCTGAAGACTCTCTGCCGTCTATCACATTCCTCACGTCCAAAGCTCCCTGCGGGGTTCCCTGACCCTCTGCACCAAGATGCTTCAAACAGAAGCCCTGTCAGGCGCCAGAGCTGTGCCGAGCATCTGCCGCAGCGAAGGCTCTGCTAACTGCACTGGCATATACGCAGCTCAAGTGCCAACAGGTCTCTGGAAAATATCCATCAGAAATCTCACTGATGTCGTGGTCTTTCAGAAAACCCACTTAAAACTGTGCATCTAGTGAGATGGCTAGTCCTCCACCTACCCAAAACCTGTTGGCACATACCTAATGTTCTGCTCGGAAAAAAAACAACAAACCAAAAAAATCCATTAGAATAAAAGTTTTAAAATGTTCAGCCTCAAATTACACTGATGAGAAAGCTGATGATATAAAGTAATCAGCTATCCATCTACTACGTGAAAGCATGTGGAGACACATGAACAGAGTAAGAACATACTGGTTGTATTATTAAAGGAATATACTTTAAATGACAGAACTAATAAAATTTGTTTAAAGCCGTTTAGTTTGTTAAGATAGGTTGACATATTGGGGTTGAAGGAGATGTAGGAAAAAATTCATTTAGCTAGTAATTTTAGTTATGGGGGGTATTATTTGCTTATTAACTTGCACATGTCATAATGAGAACCACATTATTACCTGCAGATCTCATAAAACTTCATTATCCCATTCCCATTACTTGGGATTTTGCATTACCATATGATTGAGTTTCCCTGGACATATCTAGATTTTTCATGCCAAATTTTCTATTTTTACCCTAACATTCAGGCTCTCCCACACTAACTCAGTTGTCGAGAAATAGCCAACTTTGCAGAAAGACCAGACATGTGTTGCCCTTTTTCTCTGCTCCCATCTTGTGATCTCTCCCTTTTTTGCTATGTATCTTTTTGCTGCATCAGTAAAATAAACAGACCTATTTCGACTGTTATCTCTGCTCTTCTACTGCTTAAAAAACAACTTACAAAGAATGGATGCTGTTTAATGTGCAGGGCAGATGTTTGGTCTGGGCACACTGAAAACACTGAAGCTGCAACTTTTCACCATCCTGTGCAGCCAGCAATCAAGGCTTTCTCTCCAGAGAAGGAGAGACTTAGAGTTCAGGAAAGGCATCACTAACAAATAATGCTTCTAGATGTGGAACTCTAGAAGTAATTCCAACATTGCGACAGTATGTATATAATTTATATCTGAATACTCTAATTTTCCAGCATGTTTTCAAGCCAGTGCAAGCATATTTACTTCACAATAGCTGCACATATTATGCTCACATTCCTTCCAGATCCTCAGGTTAGTTTTATTTCTTCTCTACACAATTCCCCTCCAGAATGATTTGTATAAAGTGACTGTCATCCAGGCATAACTAACACTGGTTAGCTTTTTGTAGGCTATGCTTAAGAGGTCATCATCATCCTTCTATAGAGTTAAGGACTATCTGATTGACCAGTTTGAGACTTAATTACATGCGGAGCCAATATATTTCCCATCCTTCCTCAATTTGAAAACATAACACTCCCTAGAGTTGGAGACTCTGGCTCTTCCCCTCTCTCTGAGTGCAAGCATATATTTATCACTGACTCACAAAGATGTGAAACCTACCAAATCAAGAAAATATGAGGATTACAGAACATACTTTCAGCTGCGGAAGTCTGGCAGTCTATAGTGCTGACTGAACTGAAGGAGACTGTGCCAAGTCAGACAGCAGTCAGGATTTCCCCTCTGTTTTTCTAACATCACCTTCAATGCTTGCTTCACCACACATTACCATCAGAGAAAACAAGAAAATTGCTGAAATACCTCGAAAATACAGAGCTGTTCTAAAGGGATGCTGAAAACCATTCTGCGGTCCTTCATAAGGACTGAGGTCTGTTTGAAGCCCAGCTCCTAGCAAGGACTCTACAGGAAGACTGGATGCTGAACTCTGCTCAGCTGACTTTTTTGCCTTGATACATGGTTTGGGTTCTCATATGAGTAATAAATTCACTCAGTTTGAACTGTTTGAATTTCACTGTGTCAGAGATACCTTATAATCAATAATCATTATTCCTATGATGAAAGGCTGAGAGAGTTGGGATTATTCAGCCTGAAGAAGAGAAGGCTCTGGGGAGATCTTGCTGTAGCCTTTTAATACTTAAAGAGCACTTATAAGAAAGATGGGGACAAACTTTTTAGCAGAGCCTGTTGCAACAGGACAAGGGGCAATGGTTTTAAACTAGAAGAGGGTAGATTTAGATTTAGATATAAGGAAGAAATTTTTTACAATGAGAGTGGTGAAATACTGGAACAGGTTACCCAGAGAGGTAGTAGATGCCCCATTCCCTGGAAGCATTCAAGGTCAGGTTGGACAAGGCTCTGAGGAACCTGAGCCCCTGAAGATGTCCCTGCTCAGTGCAGGGAGGTTGGACTAGACGACCTGCAAAGGTCACTTCCAACTCAAACCATTCTATGATTCTATAACCAAAGGATCCCACTGAGCCTTCAGCAGTGGTCTGCCAATCCACCAGCTTCATGTCACAGGCTTAAAGACTGGGCTCTCAGATGCTATTTGTGTTTCTGATCACAACTTTCTGTCCCTTTAGAGGCACTGAATGATTCTGGGGCAGGAGGAGGGGGCTGAATCCACTTACACAGAACAAGCAACACAACACTTTGTTCTGCCCCTCTGTCATTCTCTAAGAGGTGGATCAGTCCCCAGATCCCATGCCAAGCGCGCAGCTTCACACAACTGTTTTGATATAACTGAGAGTGGCACAGAAACAGAAACTCTTTGAGCGGCAGCTACCGTGCCATACTGCCACGGCCTTGGCTGAGGAGCTTCTGCCTTCTTTCTATACCACTGCAAGTTGGAACCAATAATTGGCTGCAAGGAATCAAATCAACACAGAATTACCTCCAAACACTTTGTCTTTACCTGTTAATTTTTCCACATACTTACAGAAGAAAAAAAGAATCTCTCTTTCATGGAAGAACATTTTTTTTCTTCCTTTCTGAAAGTCGCTAGACCACAATGTCAGTCTAGCCCTTCTCCAGCCCACAACGATGCTCATCCTAGGTACTGCATGCATATTTAGCTAAATTGAGTAAAATTTAAAATCAGAATTTAAAAAAAACAATTTACTGTCCTGTAAAGTACGCTACATACATAAAAAAAAATCCCACAGAAAGTAGGTTTACACAATTTTGGTTCTAACAAAAATCTACCTGAAATCTTTGCTTTTGCTCTCAAGACAGCGCAACAGTGACATGACTCCAGTACCCTGTTGCTTTTCCTTTGGTCAAGCCACAGTTACTGTAGTTACTGGTAATTATTTCAAACATTTGGCTGCAATACAGGAAGACCTCTAAAGCAAAAAACCCTTATTGCTTGCAATGGTATCTAGCTTTTCAAGGACCACAAAGACCACTCCAACATTCCCAGTGGGAGACAGCAACTGTTATAAATTTCCAAGAATTTACATCTCCCAATCTCATTTTAGACCAGCAGTGAGTCATTTTTCACACTGAGAACCTAGAGGTCCCTCTGGTTCTTTGCCTTAATTGAAATTGCTTCTGTAGTAAATACACTAAATAATTTCATTTGTTTTTTCTATGATGGAAAGACAATATCTTCCAGAGTGAGCAAGATTAATGTCATTTGGGTCTGACCAGACAATCATAGGGGAGACTACTGCACAAGAAACAAATACCCTGCTCTGAACACAGATGTTCACCGTTCAATTTATCTCCTCAGGAGTAGCCTCTGATCAGCCTTCTATAATTGAGTTCAAAGCCAAGTCAGTAATTTGCCTTAAAAAAAAAAATTAAATTTATCTATTCTGTGATAGCTTGCTTTAGAAGATGCACATTTTAAACCAGCCTGTGAACCTGAAACTAGGGATCAGTGTCAGTGGCTGCAGGTTCGAATCTACAGAGTCCTAAAGAGGGCTTTAGAAAATGATAACCCAGGCAGATAGGACTTAAAAATCTTTAACTAGCTCTGCCCTTTAAAATCAGTAACTACAGCACACTTTAAATGCAGGCATTTTTCAAAGAAATTAGGAATATATTGAAAGGGGATGCATTTAACCACCAGTTTGATCAAACATTTCATAGAAGCTAACTTTCTGTACGAAATGTTAGTACTTTAAGTAATCTCTGAAGTTGAGCAGGTACTCAGAGTTCATACAAAACACAAAGAAACACTAGTTCTTTGTAACAGTGCAGGGAAGAAATGTATACTCACAACAACAAAGCATAAGTACAACAGAGATACCTACTATACAGACAGATAAAAGAGTCAAAGAGATTTGCTTAGGACTGCACAATATCCAGGCACCTTAACACTTGGTAAGATTTTCTTTCCAGCACACTAGGAGATCTTACCTATGAGCCCCAGCCCCAGTAACAACTACTTCTACAGAGACAATCTTACAGGAGCAGAGGCACATTCACGATTATTGACTTGTTTCTTGTACTTTCTTAAAAACCTGGTTTAAGGCACAGAAGTGAGATTCAAACCAGCTTAAGATTTCAGTTTCATATTCACACTTTTTGAGTTTTATTATTGCTAAGCTACTAAACTTCATGGCTACTATTTTTTTTTTTTGAGTGAAATCTTATTTCTTCCATTTATTCCTCAAGTCAGGTATTATTGATAACTGACATAAAGCATGACTAAGCACATACAGATGTGTCAGGAATAAATAAGCAAGCTATAGATTTATTAGGACATTCATAAAAGTTCACAATGAGACGCAAATATTCTTGCAGTTTGAATCAGACTATCAAAAAATAAAAAGAGAGTATTTACCTTGGCATCTGGCAAATCTGAAAAGGAAAGCCAATTTGACAGTTTTCTTTCCATGTGTTATTGAAACCAAAGTTGAGACAAAAAGAATCCATAAAATGAAAACAATAGAGAAGTCTTATCAAACATGAACACACTAATCTTTACCGAACATCTCAGAAAAAGGGCACACACTATAAGGAACAAAACTGCATTTGTTTTAGGAATATATTACTTAATAGCTCTCTTCAAATCCATTTTCTGTTATTCTGTGGTCTTCCTCCTCGAACTCCCTCTCATGAAGGGGCACAAAGACTAATACAAATTAGAACAATCTACGATGGTGAATCTTTATGATTCTTTGATTATTCTTTAACTGATAATTAAATCGATGTATTTTATCACATAGCACTTATGCAAATACCTTGCCATCAGCATACTTTAACAGGTGTACTTGGGCATGAGCAATAGAAAAGATGAAAAACTAAACCACTTATTCAGTAAGGCTTTTCAATATGGAGATTTCTCTTTTTAAAGAGAAATACTGCATATAACATCTTGTCTACCAAGCAGTGTGTTTCACAGAGTGTCATCTCTCAAAGTATTCAGAGCAAAAATTTTTCTCAACAGGCTTCACTACCTGTAGCTGACAAATCTGCAGAAATCAGGAACAATCTGAAATTTTGATCAGTGGAATCTCAATTGTATTTAGGAAGTGAACTTGCTGTCCTGGAGCTTGATGATCTGATCTGCTGGCATAGTTCACGCTTTCGGTCGTTCAGCCCTTCAGCAGCAAAAAAGCTACTGAACCCTGTGGGAGTTGCTATGTTACCATTCTCATAGCTGGACTCCTCTTGAACTTCTTTCAATACCTCCAAGACACACAGGGTGATAAAGAGCCCTGACAGCGAGGTACATTTGGATGCACTATAGCTCAGAAGAGAACACATTCAGGCCTGCATTCTGTAAGCTGAGAAAAGGTAACTTGTAAAGGACAAATACCATTCTGAAGAGTTTGCTTTCTTCTCTCCCATGAACATATATATGTTTTCACAGCTGCTTCCCTTCTTACTTTCCATTTGTGCCTTACCTCATATTCAGACGGACAGATATGTTACGAAAAACAACAACAGAAAACATAATGTCAAAATTCACGCTGAGATCAAGCTCTAGTCTGTCTCTACTACCAAATTTTCGGATGTTCTCAGCACATACAGGATCATTGAAGCAGAAGCCAGAAACCAGTGACAGAAATCAACAGAAATCTTCTCTGGAGAACGCCAGTTCCAGTCCAAGTGAAAGTGTGCTGTGCACACTAGAAAAAGATACCGTCCAGAAATTGCATGATGAGCTAATTCACTACACACTTCCAATCCACAGCAAAGTGAGCATTTAGGTAAGTATCAGCCTCACGAAAACCCAAGGCATAGACTAAGAAAACAGCAGAGCTAGCTTGTTGCCATAGTTGAGCCTCCGCAATTTTCCTAAGCGCTACAGTAAAGGCATCAGTGCAAAAACGTTCCAACTTGGCAACAGTCTCTTACTGCTACGTCTCAAATTGGTACCATGGTAACAAGGACCTGTCAAATGTCAAAAAAGAATAGATATTGATATTTTGGCTAGACAGAATAAAGCAGCAGCAGTTCAGCCACGCAATCTCCTTTATAAACACAGGTGTTCAAGTGCACAACAGACCAGTGCCAACACAACAATGTCAAAAAGGAAGTAAATTTCCATTCCAGCAAAATAATACCTAGTGACATAGATATATCATGAGACCCCAAAACTCAAATTAAAGATGAAGAGGAATTGCCAACCCAAGGATAATGAAAGTCTGACACAAGTATGATCATGTTTTTTTTTAAGAGCAGAAGACCGATGAAGTGTGTCAGCAGCAGACATCTCGGAGGAAGAGAACAGGAACAGCTCGAACAAGTAAGGCCCAGCGGGCAAGTGCATCTCATTCTGCAGGCTCTTCAAATACTTCGTCTTGAGATGTTTGAGAGTTGACTTCTGACAAGACTGCTGCATGCCAAGCCAACCTGACAGAGGCTCAAGATAAAGGATACAATATTCCAAACCACAGGTCTTTTAGAGTTTTGTTCTGAGTAAACTCATGGACAAGACAAAGTCCACTGTGCCTTCCTTGAGATCCCCTTTTCTGCAGCCAGTGCAAATGTGCCTGTCACAGGCTACAGACACGACTTGTCACTAAGGAACAGTACTGACTGTGCTTCTCTTTAGTCAAGGGGAGGTGCCAACTTCATTAACAGAAACTAATGAAACTAACCCCATAATCTGAATAAATTAAAACCGAGTTACTCACTGTAGTATCCATACTATAAATCTTTAGGAAAGAGAGCCTTAGTTGCAACAAAGGTTTATCTTGCCAATATACGTTCCAGAACAGAACTATTTCATCTGTATATCAAAGCGTAAGTGTCACAGCTGAAACCATGGCTCCACTACACTGGATACATACCTGCAGGGGAAGAGGTAGTTTATGTCCTGCATAATATTGAATTTAATTAAACCAGACAAATAAAAGTGAGATGAAAGATGTGTTATTATCCTTGCTTCAGAAATGCAAAACTACAAAATAGAGAGTGAAGCAGCCAAGGGCACACACTGAGAATCTGTGCTAAGAGCTGGAGAGTGAACGTACAGATCACCTGAAATGTAGTCAGTCTACAGCATCATAAGATGTTCCAGAATGTAACAGTTAAAAGAAAATGATGCCTTTATTTTAATGAAGACTGTCAAGTGGACAGTTCTAGAACACTAAGTGCCAAAAGATCAGATAGCTGCATGAAAATATAGCAAGAATTTAGGACTATACAGATAAAAGGTTCTTAACCAGCTCCCAACTACATCAAGAGCCACATTATACAGTCAGTTTCGTGTTTATTGAGTTTTATCTTTAAAAAGACAGGTTGATTTTCCATTTTCCTTTCCTCTGCTCCCTCCCCTCTTTGCTGCCATTCTGACTGAAAATGTTTTCCAAATGCAGCTGCCCTAATAGTTCAGCATACCCCCCTTATTTCAGTAATTTATTCAACTTATACCTGTATTTTTTTGTGCCAACACTGTCCTGTAGCTTCATAGCTGTTCATGTTTTAAGTTGCTTGTTAGTATTGACATACATTTCATAACTCTGCTCAGCTTTCATTTCACGAACAATCCAAGCCAAGCTCTTCTACTCTGCTGTCATAAAGCTGCCTACTCATTCTTATCAGCCGCTTTCCTAAGCACAGGTATAGCATTTGCATTTATTCTCCAGTCATATGAGACCATTTTGACTTGACTGATTTGCTGAAAATCTTTGGTGAGGTACGAGACTGACAATTCTTTCCAAGTGCAGGCATGTTGATCTTTCAGTCTTTTCAAACTGGAGGGATGCCATCAGCCTTGGCTGTAGTAATTTCCATCCTATCCTTGTAATCCTTTTAGATGCCTCTTTTTGCCTTGTCTTCACAGGTAATGTGAGCATTACTACTGGAAACTTAGGCAAAGTGTTCATCTAGCCCTACTGCTAGCCCTACTGCTACGGCTAGATGAACTTAATCTAGAGGTTATCTTTACTTTCTACCTTTTCCTCATTTATATTGCAGTCTCATTTCTTCTCTCCTTTCCTCTCATCTCTGTAAGTTTGATCTCACAACGTACCAAAATACACTTTGCCCGGTTTATACTATTGGTTTGAAACAAAGCAGTACAACATGCTAGACCTGCTCAGGACATACCTTTGGTCTCAGTATCTTGTTCAGTGATGTTTTAACACCACCATTACCAGTACTCTCAATGCAAATACCCTTGTTAATCCAGGGTCCAATTTATTCAGTGCTTTGGTATCATATCCACCATGAAGAGTCCTCATATTTTACAGTTCTATTACAATGATTAAAGCTAAAGGAATAAACAAAACATGAAACAATGTAAAATCCTCAAATACCATAAAGTTTTACATTTATGCTTGATATAAAACTAGTAAGTGGTACTGCTTTTGGAAAGTAAAATCAAAAGCGCACCAGGCAGAGCCTAAGGGACTGAAAACAAAGCCGTATCAAAAAGGGGCTGCTATCTCTGTTATCAAACATCTAACAGTTAGCTGCCCATCCAAGCTATCACAGCATCTGTTTGTCTCAGCTTCTCAGTGATTGCTAAAGTACCTTTTCTGCACAGTTCTGCCCTGAGGCTCCTTCCTCCCTCCCTCTCTCTCTACAGAGATACAGTACACTGTCCTTTTCTGACAAAGCTCCCTGTATGATCTCATCCTGTCTTCCCCTTGTCTGGCCTCAGCTTGGCCTCCTGACAAGAGCAATGAAGTTCAGTAGCTCGATAAAGTATTTAAAAAAAAAAAAATAAAATTTCAGAACAGAGAATTATTCCCTCTGGCTTTTTTCTTCTTCTTCTTCTTCTTTTTCAAATAGACACACTAATTGGTGAACTCTGTTTTACTTGAAATGCAGACCTTAAAATTAAGCTACCAAATCACTTAAAATCTTTTACAAGAAGGGCAAAAGCAGCAGGTATCATGCTCAGGAAAGGTCCAAGCAAGGACCTTTCAGAAAGAAGGCCTTCTTCAGGCTTAAGAAATTAAAAAGGGACTACGCAACGCCCCGCCCCCCCCCCCCACCCGCCAGCACTTCCATCCTAAGAGAGGCTGAGGCTGCTGCAGTTTCAAAGCAAAGGAGCAGGCAGCTCACCTGCTGGGCCACTCCCTCTGGGTGCCACAACAAGGCAAAGGAATTTGCTGCGGAAGGTTTGGGAAAGCAGCTGTCACCGCAGAAGACACATGTATTTTTAAAGGCTTTGTCATTTGTCTTCAGGGTGGGAAACGCTGTATTTGACTCCTGCTGAGGCAGCAGCCCAGATGCAGGAGCACGGGCTGGAAGAATAAAAGGAGGCAGAGCTATTATTGCAGGTACCAACACCAGAAAGCAGAGACAAAAGGCGCAGTCATTAAATCATCATTATTATTTAAAAGCACACACGACGACTTTTTAATACTTTTCTTGCCACATGGGTCTCCCCTCAAGGCATTCTCCAAACCAATTTGTATTAGCTAATTGTTAACTATCTCTACGGCAGAGTAAAATCCGACAAAAAAGTACGACCTGAAACACCGTCTGGGCAACACCACACGGTTCTGGATGGGAAATGCTCAGGAGCTGGCAGCTCTCATTCTGTTCCGCTGCTTTCCCCTGGCCGAGGCTGTGCCACCCGTGAAGGCCGCTGCCCCACCTGGCTCCAGCCTCTCATCTCTCCCTGCTTCCCCCGTGCTTGCCTGTACTCTGATCTGCCATCTGCAGCTCCTGTAATCCCGCCTCAACCTCCTCAGCCTAGCAGGGAGCTACCACCAAAACAGTTTAAACCGGCTGCGATGAAACGGCGCAGGGCCAATTGCAGGAGCCTGGCGGATGGGTTTCCCATAGAGCTCCGCCAGTTTGGCAGCTGGCTGCTCTGGCCTTCAGCCTCAGGCTCCAGCTCTCTTCCATTAGGCATAACCTAGACCTTGGGGCACTGCCATGGGGACTCTCACTCCCCTGCAGAGAACCAGCTCAAGGGAGCCAGTCAAACAGAAAACGAGTCATGCCAGCAAACCTCTGCTGCCAGTGCAGCTCCCTGAACAAGCTTAGCCTGGGAATCCCCAGAGTGTTAACAGGAGCAGGACTACCAGTTGAGCTGCCTCTGCAAACCAGCAAACCTGAGGGACATCAGGCTGGGGTGCTCCACCTGCTTCAAACAGCAGAGCTGCAAAGCCTGCCAGCCACCACTGCCAGGCCATTCCAGGCATCCCAGCCTGCAGGATATCAGAATATCCTTCAGGATATCAGTCAACAAGGCTTGTCCTAAGCTGTAAAGAGGTACTAACAGCAGATGGTCCTTCAAACGATTTGGTGAAAATGTTTTCCCCGCTGTTTGCCTACTCAAATGTGTTTTAATTAGAAAAGTTTTTTTTATTCCTTACATTTCAGAACGTCAGACACTAAACAATATGGATTTAAAATGTTTCCAGTGTGATCCCTGTGGCAGCGTTAAATTCATACTTGGAGGAATTAATTCAGAACACTGTAAATTCCTCTTAAGCCTGAAGGAAGGGAAAAACAAATGCTTATTCATAAAAATAATGCCATTGATATCTACATCAGGGGACTTCTGTAGGAAAGTGACTAGACAAAGTGTTGAAGGTGTCTTTCAAAAGATGTAATAGGAAAAAAAAGTTACTTGAAACACTATACAAACATCCTTGACAATCACTCAAGCAAACGATGAAAGACAACTTTCAATGGTGTACCCTGTTGATAAAAGAAGCAAAGGACAATCTCCACATTTTTACAAAAGCTGAATGAAGGAGCAAGGCCACCGTTGCTTTATAAATCAGAAAATGTTACTGCCCTCAGATATGGAAATTAACACTTTCAAAAATGTCAGGATGGTCTGAAATGACCTCACATTTGTAATCGCAGCCTGTCAGTCTTTCAAGTTGGCTCATTCAATGACGTAGCTCTCATAGATCGTATGTGAATGTGACATCCTTAGAGCAGAGGCTATATGTGACATTTCACAAAATACATTATGGCCTCAAAATGTGAGTATATAATACAGACAGTAGGAGCACTAAAAGCCACAGTGTAGATGAGCATGATGAAAACCTGGAATAACTGGTGAAACAACTGTATACATGGTAAAACTAAAGCAGTTGTGAAATCAAATTTTTCAGATCATTAGAAATAAATTGGTTGTATATGCAATGGGGAAACAGGAACCAAAGCAAAGGATTGAGAAGATTCTTAGAACACATAGAGAGAAGAGCACAGAATTTCATTACCAGCTTTCTCAGTATTTTATCAATTAACTATGGAAAGACTGAAATCTGTACATAACGAGTTGAAAAAAAGCTTATCTTCCCAAAAAGTAATTAGTGGTAGAAATTAAACACTGACACTGGGCTTTTCTAGGACGTGATGACTGACCAGCAGTTTTCAAGGCTAGCCCCTCACCCAAGCCCTAAAGGGAAAAGACTACAACATGTAAAGATCCAAAGACTCATGACCTCACCTTGACTAACACACTGATAAAGACATATCTCAGGAAAAATCAGTAAGGGGGTAGGACTATTTTTAATAGGTATATTTTCAGAGTTTTAAAATCAAGTTTTAATGTCTCAATGTACTCATAGCTGGAAATCCTCACTTGGCAAGCTTTTTAAAAAATAAAAATAAAAAAAATAATCAAGAGGATTTGATAGCTAACTACCGAAGAAAATCAGAAAAAAGGGAGATTGTGCCTCATCAACTGAATGTTTTATCTTCCACACAGTTTTTTCCAGATGAAAATCAGATGATTTATTCAACATTTAGTAAAATTAATGATCCCTTCCCACACAAAAAATAAATCTGTAAGTCTAGTGGATATGCCTTGATGTGATGGCCACTTTTGTACGAGGAACTGCTTAGAGCACTTAGGACAAAAGGTGGCCATAAGTAAAAATGTTTTGGGCTGATAAAACCTGAAAAGGAACATGAAAAGAAATGTTAACCCCCAATCAGTTGACTACAAATTCCTCTTTTGGAAGAAGTTAACCTTTTTTGATGTTCTAAAACAGGGACTGCATACCAGTTTAGTACTAAGCAGAAAAGTTCTCCATGCTCAGTCTGGAATGGAGCAGTTATCTGCCTGTTTTCCAAGCTAGTGCACATTATGTTGACATTCATCAGCTAAGAAAAAGAGAACCAGAATTAAATGCTCCAGTTAAATCAAACATGTGAGAAGCAGAAAGACCCTGAAGTGCATTTTCTACTTTTACTATACAGAGAAGCAATGGCAATACATCATGATCAAATATTACTATTTGATCAGAGCTCTGTAACAGATTCTTGCTGTAAAATACTGGGAAAATGGCTACTTAATACTATACCGATAGCACTGTCACCTACTCTGGGCTCAAAATTCTAGAGCTAATGACTAGAGATATGAGAAACCATGGTACTTGTTTGCACAGACATATGCAGTGAAGGAACAGAAGTTTGGCAATAGATATATCAGGGAATGCAGAATGAATGTGAAAGATTTAGAGGTTGACACATGACAGAGAACCAGTGGTTTACAAAGATGGAGGGGCCTGAGCATGTTCATTCCCATCATGAAATTACTCAATATCTGTGCTTCTGGAAGTACCATTTCACCTATAAGATCAAACAGGGCAACGAACAGGACTCGTTGCGGGAAGTATGAATTTCCAAAGTCACGTATCCTCAGAACAGCATGGCACTGAAATGCTAAAAACAGTACTAATACCATCAAATACATGTTTGGTTTTGTTTTTCAAAGAATGCAAGACAGTTGCAAGTAGCATTTATTCAGAATATGACCATCCAAGAATCAGTAAAACACCAAAAAAACGGCTTTTCCTACCAGCTGATTTTGGAGTGAATTTGTCCCTGTTGGCTGCACATACTGCCAGTAGCCTGTATCCAAGGTCCAAGTCAAATCCTTGCTGAGCTGCCACTCGACTAACCACCTGCAAAAGGAAAAGAGAGAAAGCTTCATTAGGGGTACTCAAGCTCTTTTGCAAACCTGCTTATCAGCACTAGTGTTAGGCAACTCAATCTGCGGTGACAGCCACAATTCAAACATGGTACAAGGCGCTGCTCTCCAGTAGTTTCCAATGCATGTACAGCAAACTGAACACAGGAGTCTTCTGGTGATAGGGTTATTTGGCCACTTGCCAGAAGAAAGGCCTGGCAGTAGTTCCATGAAAGCTGGAGAGACAAAGCTTTTCCCGAAGAAATAACACAAGAGTGCAGAGGTCGTACACAATGCATTTTACTGTACTTGAGACTTCAAGATGAGATGTCCCTAGTTCTCTCTCTCTGTATCACGAGCAGTTCCTGGTCTTGTTCTCAAGAGCAGTGCCCAGGTCTCTTAGGTCAAAACAACCTCCTCCACACTATGGGCAGTGTTCTGTGCTGTGATCAGTGTCACAGTTGCTGCATTTCAACAATACCGTATTTGGAAGCACATTTACTGTATTTTTAGAATATATAGCCTGTGCAAGAAGTATTTGCCAAACACATTAAATAGGGAAAGGAGATTTCCTGTTTGTTTGGTTTTTGAGTCTGATTTAGAAAGACTAGCAAAACTAGGCATATCAAAGACTGGGGTTAAGGATGAAAAGCAGTCAACTATTTCTCGAGGCCAGCAACAGAGCTATCTGCCAAGAATGTATCCTGGTGAAAATCTGTGTAGCATGAACAAACTAGCGTGGTCATTCTGGCGAACTATGCTAAAGTTACACACAGCAGAGCTTTTATATTGCCTTCTAGCACCACAGGATGACTTCAGACTCAGAGGCATAGATGAAATAGATTCTCTTTTAAAATTGCCTTTACTGCTTTGCATTGTAGAAATGATCAAGGAACTCCACAAGAAACAGGATGTTTCCTTCCGTAAAGCGAAATAAAATCCCTGTCCTAAATAGTTTACAATACAAGAAAATATCTTTTCCCCACCCTTATCTCCATCAGAGAGCTTCTTTCTACATTAACAACATGGCAATTATCTGTGTCCAGGACTGGTTCTCCCCAAAAAAACAACAATATAGAACAGAGTGAAGAACCAGCATTTGCTAACCTACAAATGGCAAACAAATGCACTGTTCTGCCCTACTTACTCAACACTATCATGTGAATCTTGTTATTCTGAACTTTTTCCAATATCCACTTTTCCTAATTAACTATGAAGAACCAAATTTCTTTCTTAAGAAAGAATTAGCATGGACAAAGTTGCTGGGTATATTGTTGTTGTTTCTGTTATTCCTATTAATTTAGAAATTACAGATTCACATGACTTTCTCAAGTGGGAGTGTCCCCTCCCTAAATATTTTTTTTCAACCCTCTCAATCTTAACATTGAGTAGAGAGCTTCAGGGAAATGAAATGACAGTTTGAGATAATCAGGACAATAATATACAACCTAGAACACACCTACTATTTAATCTTCTGTTTTTCTTTACAATTACAACTGTAACTTTTAGACAGGAAAGTAAAAATAATTTGCGAGAAAGAATACAATTTTTTTAATAAATCAAAAAACATTTCCAACTTAGTAGATTAGCCTTTAATCTTTTATATTTAAAAGTCTGATTGTTAATATCCTGGCTAAGACTCTGGCTCCAAACCTGCAAAAATAAGATGAAATGAAAAAATACCACAAGCAAAACAACAATGGCAGAACAAGAAGTTATCTCATATTTTATGCTAAGTTAGCAATAGGAGTGGAGACTGGTGGGATGCTATGAGCTCCAGAAGACACTTACATACTTGGAAATATAACTGTTCCCCTTTTCTACTTCCATTATCACGATCCTTCAGCCACTGACAGGTAGATGGTAGGGAAGGGATCAGTCAGAAATAGAAAGCTCCTTTAAAAAACACCATCTTATTGAAGGCTCCTGGGAGCAATGTCTCATTAATGTGTAAACATTACGTAAAACCTTTTAGGTATCATCTACTGTACTATCACAGAGGAATGCATTTCAAAGCACTAATCAGGTCTGTAAAATAAAGGAGAAAGAGCCCTCCCATTTTCTGTTTGGAAAAAGCACATTGTTATTGAACTATTTCTTTTTAAACTGGACAGGAATGAAGGCAGATACACCTGCTCATCAGTGAGCACACGGGAACTAAAGAAACACATTGTCTGCTTATATGCTCTGTTCATTTTAAAACACAAAACAATAAAATACTGAGACCCTGCTGCCCAGAGGCTAAATCACTACTCTCAACTGATATCTTGCTAATTACAGGAAAAATTCTACAAGTTAACTGAAGAAATACAGAGAATCGTAAAACCCTGAGCCCATAAAAGCCAATCTATGATTGCAGTGTCTTCACTGAATAGATTACAAGGTCTCGGTTAGTCTTGATCCTAACAATGGGCTGAGGTCTAACCTGTTACTCTCATTTGACATGTTTCCTTTTCTTAATTTCTTTGCCAAAGAATGTACTGCTCTGTACCTCTCCGTGGCCAAAAGCAGAGCTTCCAGATAACAGGGTTCCCAGCCTCAATGCTGGACAACATCCTGACGGCCACGGCATCATCCTGCCTCATAGTGGATGAAGCACTTACATTAGTAAGTGCTGCCAGCCAGAAGACTAAGTGTGAAAGGTACAATCTGAACTTGCAAGTCTAGAAGTCAATTGGTCAATCGATTACTTACTGCTCAAGTTTTTCACAAAAAATGTAATGGGAAAACAAGCTGCAAATTCATTTTAGCGAAAAAAAAAATATTTTAAAAAATCATCTAAATTTGAAAGAAAGTGTTTCCGCTGACAAATTGAACAAAAATGCCTTCTCCCTCTTAAAAGAACAACAAAGCCCTCAGCTACTTAATAGAAAACAGACATTTCTAATAACATTTCCATCTTGTCAGGAGTCAACCTTCCACCTAAATTTTTCTTCTATGCACTCCACCAAATGCAGAAAGAAGCACTGTGAAACAAACTGGTCAAACTGTGCTAAAGAGATCTTTCTCTGGGCCCTTCTACCCCAGCCCTTGGCTTTTGTACACCACTCCTCAGCTATCCCTTTGGTCAACATGAGTAGTGCAGTTCACTTCTTACAGTTTCTTCACAAGCTTACAAATTTTTGCGTTACCTGTATTTAAAGTTTTCCTTTCAATTGTGAAAACTAAAGCCTTACTTTTATTTCAAAGTGAAAGCTGAACAGAATAGAACACATATCCTCCAAAGACTCTGTTTCAGGTTGCCTGCAACTGAAATCAGCCATTGCTCACTTGACACTTGGAAGGCTTTCCTCCGGTGAACCTGTATGCAAGGGACATCTCAGCCTTTTAAATAAACACTGAACTTTCTCAGAAACAAGATGACAAATGTGTCGTAGGAATATGATCCAGAAAGCACAAAGACCTAACTACAAGACATTTGATAAGTTGAATATATTAAAGTCAACAGACCCTACTGAAATTTACTTGAATGTCCCTCAAAGGAACTAGCCCAGGCAAACCTTCTAACTCCTTATGATTATCTTCAGAAGTTCATTCAAGACAGAGACTTTGGAGGCACATCAAATTTCTGGTTTTAAGATGGTAAAATGGTGATTTCTGAGATTCACAGGTACCCAGACAGATAAGAAATTCCTAAACAAATACTAGGTGAGTAATACAGAACATCACCAGAATCTGTCAGCACAGCGCAGTTTTCATCTTTGACAAGTTACCCGGCCTTGTAAGTGTAAGGAAGACAGCGGATGTAACATACCTTAACTATAATATGCCTTTTGACATTGCCTTGTGTGACACTGTCATAACAGAGGAATGTAGCCCAGATGACAGGAGCATAAATTTTACGCAGATTATTAATTAATAGTCTTCTGTCAAACCATAACTTGTCCTGGATACAGGTCATTTCTCTGTATTCAGTCATGACTTGGGACAATGAAACAGACTCAACTGCAAAACTTCTAGATGGTAACAGACTGAAGAGTCTGCAAATGCTTAAGAGGACAGAATGAGAGTTTAAAATATTCTTTATAAACCGGAAAAATGTTCTTAAAAACAGGCCAAAGACACATATGAAATACTATAGACAGTAGAGAATAATCAAATGCCCAAATAGAAAATTAGGAACAGAGAGTAGAATTCATCTGTTTAGTGTTCAAGAGACTAAGGATAAATACTGGGAAATGTTCTACATCTGTTAATGATCATCAAGCACTGAACAGGCTACCTATCCAACCCTGGAGTTTGGGGATAAAGAGAGTTATAGCAGACCAGACAATATCTACATGACATCCCAGCTTGGGGAAAAAGAGTAGACACTACACTTCCTTAGGTCCGGTCCAAGACAGATCTCTCCCTGCTTTTTTATTTTTTTCCCTTTTTTTCCCCCCCCCGTCCTTTCTCCTGTTGCAAGGCTAAGCACTTACACCATAGCAAGCTCCACTCCCCGCCCTTCTTGTCCTCACACCACAAAGTACTGGTACAATGTACCTCTTAACCTAACAGGCCTGTTAATCAAGAGAGCTATATGACTGCTTATTACAAAACTCCCTTCCCATTATGTTGCACTTTGAATGAATCTCTTAACTAGCTGCAGTCAAGAGCACCCCCCCCTGCTGGCATCAGAATGAATTTTACCAATTCAATTTGCTGGCTGCTCAAAACTAAAAATGCCAGCTGATTGCTAGTACAGACAGCTCTGTGTTCAGCCACTTGTGCATACTTGAAATTATCTGAATGCAGTTTGAAGACTACAGCAGAAATTCTGTAATTAGAATTCTGCAATGTAGATGGTAATTTTTCCCCCTTGGTAACACACAAAGATCAGATAAACAGGAAGCAAATTGAGGAATTTTGCAACATGATTAGTGATCTGCCTCAAACAGAAAAGAAAAAAAACAACAAATCAAAATGTGATGGGGAAAGGCAGGCAGAAATCTTTGTGATCTGAAACCCTGGTCTGATGAGATTCTTACACACCAGTTACAAAACGGCTGCCTTAACAATATAGACACTCAAAGCCGGTGAGTGAAGTTACATATCATCAACTAGTTTCTTGCCTTTGATGCTTGAAAACAGGCCTTAAATAGGTTCTGCAAATCAAAGAGACTCTACAGAACTCTTGTATTCAAACTAGGGTTTTCTTAAAATATATTTCCCACTGCACTAGGTGGTAAGGACCGTATTTTCAAAATAAAAATAAACCAGTATCCCTGCCATTTACTACTTCTCTTTACACTTCCTGCAACAGTTAAGTAATCCACGCTGAATACGGCTATCTCCTCCTTTACATCCTCTCCCTCTCCTCTTCACATCTCTAACAACTATAAACACAGAAGAGAAGGTCACTATACTCAACCCTCTCCATCTGAAATGTTCTCCCAGAGGGAAAGAGGCAGGGATTTTGCTTTAATTAAACCAGCTGATCACTGGGTCATTGTGATACTGTCGCCACCTGAGACCTGGCAGACTTTGAACAGTGATACGGATGAAGCATGCAGCCATCATAGGAAGAAAGTGATAGAGGAATTCCAAAAGCATTTTAATTTGGACAGCAGCACATCTCAATGAAATATCTTAAAATTGTAAAATAACCCATGTCTCGGCTAACAAAATAAAGTTTTAAAAAAGGGCACCATGAGGTCATATGACAGACAGTAACACAGAGTTATTTGGTAGCATTATGAGCTGCTCTGAAGCAGAGTGTTCTACGCCTGCTGACTGTACTCCAATGGTACAGCACGTACACAGCCCTGGAGTGCTGTGATGCACTGCAAACACATAAAACTGTGTGCTTAACAAATGTACGGAGAGGACGATGGAAGCACAATTTTTTCCATGTGAACTGTTTGCTCTGGAAGTCATGGATACAAAAACTAAATATAGCATTTCTAGAGCTCTAACGAGGAGCTGCATCCTGCCATTTTCTGGGTACAGACATGTTGAACCAACTCTTCAATCTGTAATCAATCACATTCAGATCCTCACCTGATTTGAAACCTGATTTTTTGAATGTCACATGTTGATTTTTGATCATATACTTTTCTCCATTAAACAGAATGAACCCAGCCAGGCATGAAGTCAATGTAGCAGCAGACACCTTGTGAGCACATGAGCATTAGCTTGACTTTGCTATTTTTGCTGTTTGAGGCATTCTGTTGTGGAAACTTGGTATTATTCAAAGATACCATTCCTATCTTATACATATATTTTTTTTTTTTCTATTCAATATCGATGAGCTAAAATAGATTTAATTATCATGAAACTGAGAGAAGCTTTTCTTTTTTTCTCTCCTTAAAATGACCTAAAAAAATTCAAGTCTCAATTCCAGGATTTTCCAAAGAGAAAAGCCATTCAAAAGATCATTGTACCACGTATCAGAATCACTAAAACTTGAACCTATAGCAGATACTTCCAGCAGTTTAAGACAGATGCTTGCTATCTAGTTAGAGCTAAAAGTAGTACAAAAGATTTAAATGAAATCTATAATCTTCAGATAGAGCACAAATAGGACTACAGCGCTGTGTGGTGTTACTCTTAATTTAAAAAGAAACATTTCTTAAACATGGGTGTTTCCCACGTCTGATGACTGAACCAGACCCAACATTTGCAGAGGAAACACTGAACACTAGTCAGGAAAAAAGGCTTTTGTCTGGACAAACTGTGGTAGGAAGTACCATCTTTTGGATGGAGAGACCCAGGTCCTGACCCTGGTGGTCAGAGACCCCAGATTTCACTAGAGAAGCTCTGTGCCATTCAGTGCTTTGGTCAAGAACCAGATCAGGTAAGTAGACCTCGCTTACCAAAATTCCTCCTACTGTCCAAAATCATTGTGATGCTGGACTTTAATTTCTTAGACTAAGCCTCTAGGTACAGTTACAGAGTGAGTGCACACCTCTGTACTTCTTTCACCGTTTCATTTCATTTTCAGACAAACTGAAGAGCCCTGAAGAATGATGAACTTGGTGCCTTGTAATGCTGAAGCGCAGTAAGAGAACAAAGCAGTGCCTTTATTGTCTGCTGAAGACAAGTCTGTAAATCTGTTCATTTTACTCTCAGACATCCCTTGCATCCATTTTTGCTGCAGCACCAACAGAAAAGATAGCTAATGCCCTCAGTAAGATCATTTACATATTAAACTGCTTGGCAAGAACAGACCTATGGGATGAGACTAGAGTATATTTCAGAAAAGAGTGAGACAACCTTGTCCAACCCAATTAGGGGTATTTTTTTTTACCGCTCTGTAGTAACCAAAGAGGTTTTAATCAGAAGACAGTAAAGTAATGCCATATACAGATCATTTTTAGAGAAAGACATTCTTAAATTTATCAAGAATATTAGCCTTATGCTGTGGTTTAACTCGGCAGGCAGCTAAACACCACACAGCCGTTCGCTAACTCCTCCTCAGTGGGATGGGGAGAGAGAATCAGAAAAAAAGGTAAAATTTGTGGGTTGAGATGAAGGCAGTTTAATAGGACACAAATAGAACGGAAAGTAACAATGCAGTTCCTCACCACCCGCTGACTGATGCCCAGCCAGTCCCCAAGGAGTGGGATGCAATCCCTCAGCCAACTCCTCCGAGTTTTATTGTTCAGCATGATGTCATATGGTATGGAATATCTCTCTGGCCGGTATGAGTCAACTGCCCTGACTGTGTCCCCTCCCAGCTTCTTGTGCACCCCCTACTAACTGGCAGAGCAGCATGAGAAGCTGAAATGTCCTTGACTTGGTGCAAGCATTGCTCAGCAACAACTTAACATCAGTGTGTTATCAACCTTATTCTCATCCTGAATCCAAAACACAGCACTATACCACTTACTAGGAAGAAAATGAACTCTATTCCAGCCAAAAAACAGGACACCTTACCATTATCTTATTCCAAAGTGCTTTATAAACTATTAATGCCAAAATCACCGTTTCACTCATAATAAAAATATAGCTATGTCTGGTTTGCAGAAAGTCTAGGATATTTTAATCAGTTCTCCATAACACTACATCAGAAATAATGCTACATACCAAAGATCATCGTACTCATTGCAACTTCAATAATTTAAAGAATCAATTATTTCAATTATAATTCAGTTTCTGGCCTACAGACAATTCTATTTGATTTGAAAATAATTACTGTTGAAAAATAACACCTAGCTTTCCTTGGTAAGTTAAAAGAGAGTTTATTCACACTGAGGAAGATGATAATTTGTTTGCATAAGTTCTGTCAAAGCTGTTTAAGGGAACCTCTCTGTAGCCTGTAGCTTGCAAGGAACAAAACTGATTCAAAGCTTACTCCTCCCTCCATGACTTTTTATTTATCTGTTAAAACATATTTTCTTTATAAACTTGTATTACCCACTCACTTCAGTCGTTTTCTGTAATGGGTAAGCACAAAAAGGTAAGCTCTAGAATTAGGGTCTGCCAGAACTGGTTGAACATAACGGCACCGCACGTGCAGTCACACACATTTTTGCCAGAAGGGGCACACCTTTTGGGGCTCAGTTCATGAAAAAATAGCGCTTTTTTATAGCACGAGCCATAGGTTTACCTGTGTACCCTAAACCTTTCCTCTTCAACTGTTTGCACTGCACAGAATTATTCCAGTCTTATTCATAGGCCTTGACAGCATTAGGTGAAGTCTTTACCACAAACAGAAGTTATTTCACCTCTAAAAGAGTAATCATTTCAATGATCGAATATAACAAACAAAGTATTTAACTAGCTAAACAAAGCCTGTTTACATCACTAATTAGACACCTCTCTGGTAAGATGTCAGCTGTTGTACCAAGTCTTGAATTTGTTCTTGAGATCAGAAAACCACTCATCCTGCATACAAAGCCAGTGGAGACCATAGTAGCAAATGTAATTCCAGTAATATCAACTACTGATGATATGTAAAAATGATTGTCTACTGCTAATAGACACTATGTATACTCTGCACATCTATTATTCTAAAAGGGAAAAAAAAAATCAGAGGAAAATCACTAGAAACGTGGTGACGTTCAACACATACTGTCTAGCTAACTCATGAAATTTTCAAGTCATCAAGACTTCCCCAAGTGCTGGTGCTACAATTTAAGCACAGAAAATCTTCTGTAACAGCCCATTCTATATATTATTATAAAACCCAGTGATGGCATAAGTGAAGCTGGAAACTTTTCTGCCAATGCTCTGTATTGGGTTTGGGTGAGATGGAGTTAATGTTCCCCACAGCAGCTGTTATGGTGCTGTGCTTTGTATTGGGAGGTAGAAGGCTGTTGATAAGACACACGTGTTGCGGCTGCTGCTGAGCAGCGCTCACGCAGCATCAAGGCTGTCTTTCCAACACCTTCCCCCTCAGTGGGATGGGGTGGGCAAGATGACCAAAACTGACCAAAGAGATATTCTACACTGTGTGATGTCATCTCCAGTATAAAAGGGAGAGAAAAGGAGGAGATGGGGGGGGG
>VWZK01015740.1:0-100125 GCA_013396935.1 Baryphthengus martii
ATAATAATAATAATAATAATAATATCTTTATTGGGAAATCTGCCAGTTATAAGACAAGAGTAATCAAGGAAAAACAGCAGCAACTTGCTGAAGTTTCAGCTTTTGCATCACTGCCAGCCAGAGAGCACCACTACAGCCAGCAGGAATGCTATACCCAGGGCATCCAAGCCAGGCCCTCAGTACCAATCTAAGCTGGATGCTCAAGGATCTAAATCACTTTCAAGTCTCCAGAAAGATTCACCAAATTCCACATGCTTTGTGAACAGGACCAGGCATCCCTTCTGATCTGAAGAAAACACACCAAAAATTCAGACTGCCATGTCTTCATTACTTGGTCCTATTTGTTCTGACTTGCAAGTCCCAGGCATTTTGGTTTTAACTACATGCTGATATTTATTTGTTCTTTTTTTGCTGAGTTATACATTAACTCGACACCCAATAGAAGCCCAGAGCATCCCTGAGGCCAACTCAGTGAAGACCTCTCTTAAAAGAGCCACAGTCATCAAGGGGGCTAGCATTCATAAAACTGAGTAAAAGCTGATAACCAAGGAACTAAAGCCTCAGTATACTTGAGGGTAAAGCCATGCAACTGGGCATATAGTGTTTCTTGCTGATCAGTCAATAATAAAAAAAAAGGTATAGAAATAGAAGCAGCCGGAGAGAAACACATAAATTAGCAGCGACACAGTTCAGAAGAAACTCAAATGATTACAATGAACAGTAAAACTCATGGTTGCAATGTGGCTTTCTTGCCAGGGGGCTGGAAGTATTCAGAGCCCTAAATAAGGGGAACAGGCAGTGACAGTAGTCAGTGCATAACATTTCTGAAGTGATATTTGCAGAAATAAGGCAAACACTAACTTTAGTCAATTAGGGAAAAAAAGGTTCTCTTATGCTTAGGTTATACTGTAATTTTTGGCTTCAGAGGTTAATGTACCTTTCTTTCTTCTTTATAAATCAATGTCCAAGGCATTACTGAACTATAAACATCTGCTGCAGTTGTTCCTCTGTAAACATCACCACTATGGAGGTCTAAGAACATGTGAAAAATCAAACAACATAGAAAGAAAAGATTAAAAAGAGAAATCCAGCCCTAAAAAGGAAAATGTGAAAGGCCTGAACATGCAGCTCCCAAACAAGCCCACGGACAGTTATGGGTGAATGGCATTTTATGTTTGGAGCAGGAGTTTTAGCAGCTGTAACAGATGAGCAGGCTCACAGGGAAACCAGATGCACTAGAGTGTGTTAAAAATGAGCATTTGGAAGCGGAAAGCCTATTATTTTATGGGAAAAAAAAGAGGGAACAGATGGGTACTTTTCAGGACTTCTTTTCCCACACAGGTGCACAACATGGGGTCAATCCAAACTACACCTACACTGGGAAAACTCTTCCCATTCCACCTGCAGGCTGTCCACAATGGGCAGGTTAAGTGACCTGGTAGGAAAAAAGAAAGTGCCAGCTGCACTAGATCTGAGGCAGTACAGGTTTTCCTTACCCTCCATTCTCAGCTCCATTAACCTTACAGGTAGTTACTCTCCAGATCACAATGACTGGAACAATAACACAGTGATATACCTTTTAAAAAATAAATGGAGAAAAGAAAGGCTTGCTCACACATTCTCAAACACAAAGAGGTGTCTTGTAATGCCATTCCAAGATAACCGGCAATTTAATCACAGCCTCTTTAGAGACACGTAACTAATTCAGTTACATCAGATTGTAATTCAGCCAAGACCCTTCAAAGCAAATGCACAAGGTGTGCCTCACCCAAAAATAGGCACTGAACCCAATGACCACGAAAGAACAGAAACAGGAAGGTACAGGTGAGACGAGGCTTGTAAGGAGTGAAATCTCCAGATTCCTGGTGGCAGTTTGCTGTTTGTAAGGACAAGTCACAGCTGCAGCTGAGAACAGGGTGCCTGACATGATCCAGTGGTTAGACCCACTGGGGAATGAAAGTAAACTTCCTACTCTACGCTGTCCATTGCCATATCCAAGATCCAAAACAAGATAAGAGGAAAGGAGGAAGGAGACAGAGTCACGCTACAGCATGACAAAGTATTCAAGAAAAAAAGCAAAGCAGAAAAATGGAACAACAGCATTTGAACAAACACTTTATGCTTTAAAGTGCCTATACATTAAACAAGATTTACTTCTATTTCCTTTTCTCTCTCTGACATCTATAGCCTAATCACTCTAACAGCTGTGAAAACAAAGACTAAAACAGGACTCTTCAAACTGGGAAGCAGGACACAGGCTAATGGCAGGACAAAGCCAGTGTTGCATGAAGCTTTTATTTTTTTTAATTTCTCATAGTTGGACTCCCATGAGACAACCACCTCATGAGCAGCAGGCCAGCTTTCTGATTTTACATCCCCCTGTTTTCAACAACAATGGCACCAAAAACTGTGAAAAAGTCATTGCATGAGCTGGTTTGTTTTTTCTTACTCACCTTATTGCCTTAATTTTTCTTCTTCTTCAAGTCACCCTTCCCTTTTCACCCTGAAAGATCCCTGACCCCAGCAACGTATTGGTGTACTAGACTCTGCATGCAATGAGCATGAAAGTGCACACTATAAACAAATAGCATCTGCCAACCGCAGGGAAGAACACCCATGCTCTGAGCACACATCACAAGAGCACAAACAGGCACAGTACGATTCCCGAATTTTTAAGACCTTGCTAGGAATTTCACAGTTTGCTTACTGCCAAAATGAATCTTTTTTTTCCTCCTGTTGTTTGTTTTAACCCGCTTGAGTTCCTCCATCTCCTTGAAAAAACAATCGAGCCATCATCTTAATTCTCTAAGACTTTCAGCTCCAGCTCACATCATCTAGAGTGGCAGATGTGCAGTCAGAAATCTGAGGAATCAAACTCCTCTTTAGCCAGCAGAAAAAGTGGAACTAAAAAGAAACTCTGGAAATACAGGTATGTATGTGTGCACTCAGAAAATACTGGGCAGAAACAACCAAACCAACACTTTAAGGAACAGACGGAGCAGTTGCACACCACTCGGGTCACTGGCCTAATAGCCCATCTCTGTTAATAAATGTGGTATTCTCTACTTGCTAATGTCCAAAGCTCCATCTTTGGATTCACTTAACATAGAAACAAACTCAATGGTTTTTCCTCATCTAATTTCACACTGTCGGTGCAAATGAGATGTAAAATTAAGTTTTCCTTAAGTGAAGCAAAGAAAAAAATGACATTTGCTTGGCAGCAGTGAAGTGTGCATATACTGATGAACGGAAATGACACGAAGAAAGCAATCTAATTTACGACTTGGAAGAAAAACAAAATCACGATATTTTGATATCTAGACTGCTTGTCAAAACTGTACTCAGTCCAATTAAGAGGTTAATTCTCAAGAACATAACCATGGAACTGAATAACTTAATATAAACGTAAATGAGGTTTTGTGTAGCTAATATAAATGTGGTAATTTAATGTAGTCATCAATACAGCAAGGAAGTGTTTGAAAATGAGTACGCAAAATAGGCAAAACAAAAAAGCTCAATAAAGCACACTGAAGGTAGCTTTCCCCTGGGCAAAAGTTTGTGTCAACAAGTGATGAGTATGGAAATTGCAAAAAGATTCTGCCAGAGCTTCTGCTTCGTAAGAGCATAGGTCACGAAGGCACTGCAGCGGCCCTGTGACTCTCCATCCATGGATACCCTCAGCTGAACTTGGCAAAACTGTCAATGCACTCCAAAAAGGAACTCTACACACAAACTTCCCCATCTGTTTGTTCTGTTTTGTCTCACGGCACCTGAAAACTGAGTGCACATCTGGTCGCAGGTCACAGCAGCCCAATGACAGGTCAGTGGAGGAGCCAGAACAACTTTCCACTCCGGCTCAAGTTCCCAATCCTATTTAATTCCACGGCTCTGAAAGAAAGCAATTATGCTATCCCTTTGAATTTTTAGATGTTGAAGGTCAAGATTTAGAGCAGTAAGGCTCACCTCTCTTCAATTATTTTACGTATTTTCCCTATTCTCACTACAAAATTACTCCCTTCCCTTGCTTTTTTTCTCTCTCATTTCAGTGGGTCTCTTCAATGAACCACAAGTTTTTCAGTTCAGTGCTTACAAGCTCTGGGCAGCATTTCATGTGAGCAACGAAATAGTGAACTGAAAGTGAGGCAAAGGAGAATCAGAAGTGCTGGAGACAAAATGAATACAAATTTAGAAGGAGTCATTATACGTGCATATTGTGGGATGCCACAGGTTCAGGCAAACAGTTATTTCACTGATGACTATCTGAATCTTCTACAAGGCTGTTTTGTACTTCTGAAAGGTTTTTGAAAGGCAAGATTGTGGGTTTTATGTTTTAAGTGAGATCATAAAAGATATGCTAGGTTTCCTAACAAACAACAAAGCACAATTTTTTTCACAGTCATATTTAAGCATTCATTTTGAAAGGACTAGGAATGGTGGTTTAAATTATTAAAAGGGTTAGGAGTTTTTTTGCACTTGGGGATTTACAGTTTATGGGTTAAATAATTAGCTTTGCTTTAAAAAAAATTATTAGCACCAACGTCTTCACTTCACTTAGTGGGAGTCACAGATGATCAGTAGTGATAGTCACACATGTGCCCCATATTTACATATAAAGCATCAATCATATTTTGAGATTTCCTTTTAATATCTTCTCTTCAACTCATTCCTTAGACATGCCAAAAGCAAATGAAAATGGTCTCCTCTATTTCTATCTACAATAATCTACAAATTCCACACTATCTTAGTGTATATGGAAGTGATACGCCTGCAACTGAGTTTGATTCTGGTACCTAGAAAACAAGCCACATGCCTTCAAAATGATCTAGTTGAAGTAAAGTATAGGAAACGTTAAAATCTCCAATTCCTACTTAATATCATTTACAGTTTCCGTCAAAAAATGTAACGCTATCTATGGGATTAGTGGTAGCTTCCTGCTTTTCCATGACGCCCCTGAACTCCACTCCTATGAAATAATGAAGTAGTTGACCCAAAAAAAGATGTGAGAGTGATATTTTTGTTAAGATCTGGCCCCAGAGTACAAAACTCAGCTTCCCTCTAAAGATTTCCACATATCTCATCATATTCAAAAACAAATACAAAGTCTCTTTATATGACTTTGCTTTACCTGAGTAATTTCTTCACAGATAAGTACATATTTACTCACTGATACAAGTAAAAGGAAAAAAAAAAATCAAACAAAATAAAACCCTTCAAATTAATCAGACTCTTTAAAATATGGGAAAAAAAAATCAATTACTGTTGCTTCTTGTTTTGAAGTCTTTTGAGATACTCAGATACACCAGTGGCACGAATAAAAGCAGCATAAGTAAATGTATAGTGCTTCTCACTGGTCTGTCTGAGTCCTGATATGGCCAATACTATTTTCACTTTGTGCCTCAAACCACTGTTCTGTTCTGTACTAACTGCCCGGTTACACTTCAGTAGGGGGTTAAGAGCTCATGCAATGTACAGAGTACAGGACTCAAAGGACCCCCTTGAGTCACCAAATCTAGTCCCTAAAGTTGCAAATGCTGAATTCACCCCTTTAAAAAAACTACTTCCATCTGGAAAGGGAAGTGTTTCCCTGTTTCCAGTACTTTTGTTGGGAGCTTATTTGATCCCATTTACCAAGAGCTTTCAAATCCTACTGGGTAGAAGGAGCAAAAGTTCTTTATTCAATCTTTTCAATATGTTTATGTATTTGTCAAACAGAATGAACATCAGCTAGAATCTGACAAAACCAACCGATTCTTAAGTCAAACTCCAAGATCAGATGTAGCAAGTAATGACAGTGTACACTCACCACCATTTCACTAGGAGAGTTACTTGCCACATCCCAAATGGTAACGTTTAATCAGGCTAATATAATATATATTAACGCAGCCTGACTTCTAGTGCCGAAGGCTTCACAGATTTAGTTCCCAACACTAGCTAGCAAGATAAAAAAGGCTGACAACTGGGAGCCTTACTGATTTTTTTTGTTGTTTTTTTTTTTTTTCACAGCTTCATTACTGTATGTCTGTACAACTAATGCAACATGACACATCAGGTGCAACATCCTGATAATTGTTTAAATACGTTTTCAGAAATAACCGAATAACCATGAAACAGTAAAACACCAGAATCAAAACTCAGAGATTAACCTTTCATGCCCTACAACAATTTAAGGATTAACCTTCAGAAAGGAAAATACCTCCAGAAATGAAACTAATGAGAGCAAAACCTTTACAAATAACAAGGGTAGAAAAAAAAATTAATAGTCTTACTTGTAGTTTTTCTCCCAGAACTTGATCGGTCTTGCGTATGATGCGATAAAGATGACGCTACCAAGAAATGGACTCAGCGGTGTAGAAAAGACTGAAGCGGCCAGAGTTTGAAAAAAAAGCATAGCAGAGTCTGAAAATTGCAAGTTAAGGTAATACAAATTCTTTTATTATAGTTTTAAAACATTGTTGAGGCAGCTCTTTGAACCATTATTTTTTGCTCTTTCGTTGTTATTTATTTTACCAAAGAGGCGGTAAGGAAAGGAAAGGAAAGGAAGGCAGGCAGTGCCAAACCATCAATTACCAGAATGTAATTGGTGGCTCTTCAGTGCTACACAGTTGTAATGGAGGTGACATGTCTGAACAGAGTACGCTGTTATCAGGGTGACCCTGTCTAATCTCTGCCTAAGGACAGATCCTGAGAGTAGGCAGAGCAGTAAGTGCCCTTTTCCAGCTACCTACAGTAACTTCCATAACATGGAGTGCCTCTTCAGTCTGACACAGAGCTTAACACTTTCCTCTGACAAAATAACACTTTCTTAGAAATTCTTCACTCTCTGCACTGCTGTCTTGCTTCCAGTGTGTCTAGTATTTCACTCTGTGAGTTTCTGCTTATTTTGGAACGACCTAGTATGTGGAGAAACAACTATGGCTCTATAATCCAGACTGTTGGCTTAAAATTACGCTTTCGTATTAATTTTTACTGACAATTTAATATTCCATGATGACTGAAAAGTAAAAAATGTTCAGTGCTTCATACTTTTCAAAATATATATGAAATGAAAAGGTGAGGTCAGGGGAATAGTAAATGTCACACAAACATCATACAGAATTGCTGACTCCATATGTAAAGTCATGTTTCAGATTGCTAGAAAGCAAGTTAGGAGATGGATAAGGATACTGAAAATGATGCGAGTTAAAAGGAATATGATTTAAAAAACCCAAGCAAATGAAATGTTAGACTTTAATTCTTCATTAGTTCATACCACATCCATGAAAATTCACGAAAAAGGTTTCCAAGTTGGCATAAGAGACCCGTTGTCCTTCCTTACGCCTCTCTTCAGAGGAAGGTGCTCAGTGAAGAAGCCATGAACCAAGAAGTCACTGTCAAAATACAGTAATCAAGTGCACCTCAAGCTAAAATTAAAGTTAAATTACCCAATAACCCACAGTCTTTTAGCTTACCTTCCTGTAGTAATATCCTGTCTGTCCCACAGTCTCAAAGACTTTACAAAATACATTTTAATACATGCAGTAGCACCATTCATGGTACAGTATTTCCATAAATAGGCTAGCTAGTCATGCCTTCAAAGCAATTTTCAAAATCTACAAGCAAATATTTGCCAAAAGATATCTCTGAAATCCCTCAAACTTATTAAAAGAGAGTCATCTGGAACGGTGTCTTTGTGCATTAGAAAGATTGAAAATGAGCTGTCCTCAGTCTAAAGTTCAAAAAAGCAACAGAGAACACAGAGCAGGAAGCAAGTGCATCAAAAAAGTTAAACTGTCACATTACACTGTAGTCATAACCAGCATTGGCTGTGAAAGATGAACAAGTATGTGTAAGCGTCAGATGAGGGAAGGAGGCATGGGAGTTGAAGAGACAAAAAGAAAACAAGGAAGACAGATAAGGACAGTAAATCAAGTTCTCTAAAGAGAGTCCTAATGTCATGATTAATTTAAATATTGCCACTATCATGAGCTGAGACACTTAGGACTCCATCATGAGCTGTTTGTGTCTAAGATGTGATGAGTAGCAAGTTTTATTTTTGCTAAAAGACGTAGTGCTCTACTACAAGTACGTTAGAAGACATTTCCCATTTGACTTGTGAAGAGTGATTTTAGCTGTTTCATATATGTAAGCATGTCATGAGAGCAAGTAAACAGCACGTGACTCCTTTACATATAGGTGGTGAGAACAGCGGGCAATTAACTGTAATCAGGGCTTTTTTATTTGATGGTATCCAGTTTGCTTTTAGTAGGTAAATTTTTTAATCAATTTTTTTTCTTTTACTATCAATGTTTTAATTATGTCTAGTAAAAAAAAAAAAAGTAGTGCCAAAAACTTACAGGTATACTTTCTCAATCTATATCCCAAGCCTTGTTTTCTACCTACAAATCTTTGCTAGGTTATATTGTGTAATAGTGGAACTTGTTTCTTTGTTAATAATAGATTCTCCTTTTAGGATAGCCAAAATAAAATTTTGAGAGAAATTAGCTGACAAACTCTCCAATACAAAATGAAATATTGTATTTGAGGATCAATTCTAGGCATTTAAAAATCTGTTTAAATACAAATCAGCTTAAAAATAAGTAACTGAAAAACTGACATTTTCAAAATCTTTCATCCCCTTCTTTAAACACAAAACTATGCAGTAAGGACAGTCTAAATCCTCTGTTTCTCAAAACTCACATTTTTAATTACAATCACTATAGGTCAGAATTGTCTGATTACTTTCAGGCACACAAGCACCCAGAGGACGGGAGAACCGTGTGTCACAGGGCTTCCTTCTCTGATGTTAGAGCTGTAACCCTGAAACAACCAAAGCAGAATCTCTCATAAACAGGATAATCTAAATGATAACACCCTTTCTCTCCAAATCTCACTGTTCATTTATTAGGTAAAATTCTTCTTTGACTACAAGCTACACTGACTTTCAGTACGCTGCTAGTTCTAAACATAGAACCTCATCTTACCCATTTAAGCATTAGGAAGTGAAGTAACAGATCTTTCCTTGAGCCAGAAGCCAATTCCTACTCCTGGTCTTTCAGGATTAGAAAGGACTCTGAGGGGTCACCTAGTCCGTTCATCAGCCACAAAGCAGGATTAGTTAAACCTATATGACTCCTCATAAACATTCATTTAAATTACTGAAGATCTCTAATGGCGAAGGCTTCACACCTCCACCAGACAAAGCTCCACACGTGTTGTCCTTCATGCTCTGCACACTGGAATCAAATGCATGAAAGCATGCAGAACTACTCCTAACACTGAGCTCTATGGCAAACGTTCACCGAGGCACTTCGAAGTTTATAGATTTATGTCCCATTAGTAGATGTGATTTAGGCAATTAAGAGCCAGAAATAATTAACTCTGCAAAGAAATGGCAGGCTCAGTACCTCTACAAACTGCAGCATGAATTCTTCGTTACTCTGCACAGTTATGGTATTAACAAACGAAAATACAGTGCAAAAAGGCACCGTTATTGCTGTTGTGAGACTAGTAACTTGGGCACTTAACCAGTATCTTAACTGCAACATTGCCTTAAAAGGCAGATTTACATTTAGAAAGCATACTATAAATAATAGAAATCTAGTCTACATCACTTTAGTGATAACTGTGTAAACAAACTGAACCCTGCTTAGTTAACTGCTTTCCATTTTGCTAAGCTTAATTGGTAATTTTATTGAGTGAAGTTATCACTGCACAAAGTATTTGTGACCAAAGGGAAACTCACTGAAATAAAATCTTAGTTCTTATATACACTTCTCCTGCAATTCACACCTACAACAGAGATGAAAATATTTTTTCGTTCTGAAATTTTGGAATAATTTGCTACAGATCAGCTAAAATGCTCAGAGAAATCACTTTTTTATATAATACTTTTCTTTCATAAATAGGCAATCTAAAGACTTCTTACTCGGAGCTATTCTGTCTGCACTTCCCTCTGTCCAAGACTCTCATTTATTCTTCCTATCTAGAAACATAAACATTGTTAATCAATGCTGCATATGATTCAATACATCACAGCAAAGAGGAGAGGGAAGAAATCACTCAAGGGGAGAAAAAACTGCTGTGGGATGAAAGAGACAAAGACTTAAGTCCATAAATCTACTAAAAAGTACAAAGTAAACTCTTCAGTAGGTCTGAACTAAACCCAGTTTGTTAACTCTTCTTCCACAGCTTTGGCTGGGAGGGAAGGGAGAAATAAAAAGTTAGTCTTTAAAAATGCTTTAGATGTCAATAAAATTAAATTTGTTCAGTTAAATTTGGTCTATTTAACTTACCCTTTTCCTGTATTACACCCATTTTCTAACTGAATTAGACTTTAAGCTGAAAATTTTTTGTTCAAAAAATCCAATATATAGCTTTTTAACACTGCAGACATCTGGGGGTCACTAAACTGAACTCTATGTCCCACTCTCCATATCTGCAAAACCAATGTTCACAGCCCTGGAGCAGGCACGTAAACAGACTGTTTGCAAGGGGCTGCTTTGGTGCTGATGAACACATACATTACATTGTTACAACCCAGCTGCTTCTGCAATAGGAAAAAAAATAAATAAAAAAAAATTGGAACAGCTACAATACAAACTGGCTGGCTGAAATGAATTTGTATCTGAGATACCAACTAGAAGCAACTGAGAAAGTAATTAATATTTTAGAGCTCAGTTGTGTGTGTACACAGCACTTCCCAAAAATAGTTTCTGCATAGGTACAAGTCCACCCAAGTTGGAGCTAAAATGTCAGTCCCAATGTTTCTTTCTGAGGCCATCAAAAGTCACTGCTGAGGACTGTGGAAGTGATTTGCAGAACGTGGTTGGGTGGGAAGCTAGGAGGCATAAATAGACCAGTTTGAGCCAGAGTTCAGTTTCCCAGTTTCAGACCCCATGCAGTCAAGAAAGAGAAAACTGTATTTTCAGGAGATGCTCCAAGCATTTTCATATTTTAAAATAAATTACCTAGGAATTTTCCACCTTGTTCAAACACTGAAAAATGAAAAACAAAGCTATAAAGGATATGAGGTATTGCAAAGAGCTGAGCAAAAACATGGAACGATGATCCCCAGGCAATCTGCCAGGGAGCAATGTACGTCATGATGAATTGCAACTTCTGCAGTAGGTCCCACAGCTGAAAAAAAAAAAAAAAGAAAACAAAAAAAGAAAAACATGGTTACTTTTTAGGCACTGAGATATTTTCAACACTACGATCTGAAAGTAACACTTCTTAGAACTCTGCCCTGGAATGAATGCGAGATAAATTATATTGTATTAAGAGGTTTCATGGACATTAAGGCCCTACTTTAGTAAGGCACGAGTATATATTCTTTAACTGGAAAATCAAAAACGTATCTCATTGCAAGCTTAACTACCATACTGAAGTAGCTCCCAGATTACCTTTCTTCAAACAGCTTTAATTAGAAAGTGGGAAAACAGGTTCTGATAGTTGCTGCATATATCACACCACCAGTCAGTGTTACACGAGAAGAGATTCCAGGAGAAAGCGGTTATAATGAAGAGAGGAAGCTCAGTGTGTGACATGTGTGGCTCTGCACATAGAAATCAAACCTATTTCTCAAGAATACAACGTTTCAATTTGTTCAATCAACGGAAGAAGCCATCACTGTGTAAGCATATGCTTGGCATTAAAGATGAATTGTAGCTGCATTTGCAAGATCAAACCATCCTACCATAAAAGTATTGCGTTAATATAAATTTTTACTGTGCAGTACAAATTGAAAAACACATTGAATAACACACTGAATTTACTTTTCCTTCCTGTGAAACATGCTTGGTGCTGCAACTAGCAGTGTCTGATTCAAGAATGATGTCTACTTATCCCCTACAATACTTTTTTTTTCCTGGCAACATTCTTGGAATCAGGTCAAAACAGATCTTATGTCTTGTCTGCATCAGGCCATCAGATTCATATTGCAAAGAAGGTTCCTGACCAAGTATCAGGAAATACTTGGTTGTCAATAGACATCAGTGCTCAATGCACACACAAGTTGACAGTGAAACAGAAGTATATGCAACATGTCATGCTCATACAGCAAATACATGTCGAATTTCCTATAGTAATTTTTTAAAAATGAAAACCAAGTCATTGTCAACATCCTGAGAGACACTGAGGCTATATCAATACTCGATTATTAAACACTTCCAGGGAACGTTCCCAGGCACAGGTACTATGTATGTTGTTGAATTGTTAGAAAGGTCCCTGGGAACGTTTTGATCCGGTCCAGATAGCACTTTTCCAAGCAATTCCCAGGCATTCTTTCAAATGAAAGCCCTCCATGGTCCGTTTCCGGGTGGCAGATCCATACCTCCACCCTGTGTACAGGTTGGGAGAGTTTATTGGCTTGTGTCCATCTTCCCCATAACAGCTGGCCTCAGGGACTGAGCGTGGTCCTAGGCAGACTTCATTTACAAGCATGTTGATAGTCAGAGAGGATGCATCTTCACTGACTAACTTATCTCTTCTGTCCTTAAGTTCCACCCCCAAAGTAACACTCGGCCACCTGTACCCAAAGTTGGCAATGCACTAACAAGACATTTCATTGAGCTTCGCTGTGAATCACAGAATTGTTGTTAAGAATTGCAAATGAATTGTGTGGTAAGAATGACTACTAGCATTAAAGTGTTTTTGTTTGGTAGCACAAAGGCCATCACAGAAGCAGCTGCTAATTCTAGTTATAACCAGTGTCATGCTAACTCCAGTTACAATTATAAACCTTCTAGCTAAGAAGCAAGAAGGACTTCACATGCTTTCTGTGCTTTGGCATGACTCAAAATGGGAGCAATATGCAAAATACAGGTTATGTTATCTTTGCTCAGACATACTATTTATAGCCTTGATATAAATGAGCAGTTATGATCTCTTCAAGGTTACCTCTACTTAAGTACGAGAAATTAATATCTTGCCAACTTTGTTTTCTCTCAAAAATACTGCATGTGTATCAAAAACTAGAACATTAGATAAAGTAGGCAAGTACAACTGAACTGAAACTTGAACTGATTTTTATTTATGTGAACCCTGTTTAGCATGTTGGAGAGTTGCTTTGTTTTGCTTAATTTTCATTTATCTGAAATGTCTGAATGAACAGCTGGGAAAAAAAACTGAATCTGCTAAAAGATTTAAATGAAGGGCAGAAAAAGCTAATGACTCACATCTGAAACGTCAAAAAATCAAAACTGCAGCAGAATCCTGGAAAGTTCTGCCTGTTACAGATTGAAATACCAACGCCATAAATCACTCCAGCTGTGCTCAAAGCTCAGGGTTTATCAAATGGTTTTCAAACCTCAAATATAATTCCTGTTCGTATTTGCTAGGAAACCAAATCCAGGAGGAGACCTTTCTGGCTTTTTATACCATTACACAGTTTTAATCATTCCTTAATATTTACACAGTCTCACAAAACAGGCCATGGAGCCCAAGACCTCTTTTGCCTCTTACGATTCCTACTACTTCTATATTTACCATTGCTTGAACTTGTTTCTTTCAATGCTTGCCTCTCAGCTAATGTTTCTACAAGACAGGCAAAAGAGCTTATATCCATTTGCAGGAAATATGGCCTGGAAATGTGTGATTTTCAAGCTACTACTTTTGTTTAGAGTTGTCAAATGCCTCTATTCCCTCTTAAACTACTACTTCTAGGGCATGTTCTGCAGAACACCTTAAGGGTAACGTACCATTAATACTTTACATATCTAATTATAATTACTAAAGGTGATGCCACCTAGGAACTATAATATAGAGAATTAGGAAGGGGAGACATTGGCTTTACATTTTCTCTTGCTGAATCTTGCAGAATCATCTGAAAAAACTATTTCTCCTTGTCAGTTTTAGCCCATTTACAACATGCTGTCTTCTATATCTGACATAGGAACTCCAAGGATTCACAAAGTGCTATTGCTTTCCTCACAGAAAGAAACCAAGATGCTAAGAAATGTCCTCAGAAATAGAAGGAAGCTGAACCTCAGAAACAGTCATTTTCTTATTTCAACTACAACTAACTTCATTTCAGTCTTCAATAATCGTAAGGTAACGAAGAAAACCTTGAACATCCTTTTAAAATCGCCAGAAACTATAGAGCATCAGAAAGGTTTAGGAAAACCAAAGTTCATCTGGAGTTGAATTTGGTGAGGAACGTAAAAGGCAAGAGGAAGGACTTCTACAGAAAGTCAGAGTGGGGAAAAAAAAAAATAAAATATGGACCCACTGCTGAATGGGGCAGAGGACCTGGTGAAAAAGGGATGGAGAAGTCCAGGGCACTCAATGACTTCTTTGTCTTGGTCTTTACTGGTAAGATTTCAGGTATGAGAGGCCCCTGAGACCTGTGGGAAAGCATGGAGAAATGAAGACATCAAGTAGTGAAGGATTAATTAAGGGTACATTTAAACAAACTAGACAAAAACACTTCCATGGGACCTGACGGGACACCTCAGCCCTTCTATGATTCTGTGAAATATGAAATTTATCCTCAGCAAAGTTTCATTTGAACGAGGATAACAACTTGCTCCTGAGGGTTTGAGGTATATTTTTTTTTTAATAGTGCTAGATACAAAGGGGGAACTTTCCCATCTTAAGTGAAAGTGTAGGAAAAAAATAAAAATGAAAAAATCTATGGTGAGTTTTAACTCTCTCATTAGTATTTCCTTAAATATGAAAGATTAATTTTTCATTAAGACTTCTGCATCCCAGTTTACGATGATTTATAAAAATGTTTTTATTAAGCTTTCTTAGATCTTTAATGTTTTCTACAGTTCCCTAAGCAGAAAACTGATATATTATTTAGGGGGCATAGAGTTCTAATATTCTTACATATCTTTACTCATGTGACAGTTTTGTGCAGTAAACAGTTTTTAAGTCTTTTTAAGCAGAGAGTTTAAATTATCAGTGCTTTCAGTATATATTTAAACCAGTACATTCCCACTACTGCAAAGTGAAAGTGCAGAACATGCATCGATCTTTCATATCTATTTTATGTGGACACACATATTTTATCATCTTAAGCATCTTTAAGTCTTCTATGAGTTCTGAAGCCTCTACTGATCTCTAGCATATACGCTAGCATTTTACCTATCCATAAACAAAGCAAAGGCAAAGGCTTATCTTTTCGGGCTTTCTTTTAAATCTGGTTATTCTTACTTAACCAAAGTTTAGTAATATTAGAAACCAGAAGTTAATGAAAATTAGTTAATATGCATTAAAAAAAATATTTTGTGAGTCTGAAACATCACTAAAATGTGATCTCTTTTTCCCAGTTTGGTAGATTTCAATAAACTAGGCAGAGATTAACACCTGAATTTAAATGACACTGAATGTGAGATGGAGACTACACAACGTTTTCAGCTTTTGGCAGCCTTTCTATTTCTTTAGCATCTGTTGAGACTCTGTGTGGGCAGACTCCTTGGCAATACTGGGACTAAATAATGCATAAACATTAACATTTTCTTGCCAAGCCTGAATTTTGCTGTGTTTTAAAAATGTATATGTACAAACTAGTTTTAAACAAAAATAACTGTCATATACATATGGCTACGTGCTTTATGTGCAACACAAAATTCAGAGATTAAAAAAGTTAAATGCAGAAAGCACTTATTTCCCACTTTGAATAGGTATTTCTTTATATCCCTGTTTAGATCCTGAGAACTTGAAACAGATTTGAATTCAGACTCTCAGAAGCTAGAGTGGTATTTAGTTTTTAATGTTAAGATAATTCTGATCAATTGGTAGCTCTAAGTCTTGGAAGTAAAATCTAACACCTACCGGTAATTTTTTTTAAAAACTTTATTTTATGCCAATAAAAATTAAATTACATTAAGAGGGAAAACTTGCAAGCCTGTGTTTATGGAATTAAACTCAGGTGGAATAATTTTATTCTAGTTAATAGCTTAACTTTCCAAATTACTGACTTTGTTTCTTATTTAATGCCATTTAAAAGAAACCTCACCTATGCAATCCTACAAAACAAGATTGACTGAAAATATTAGATTTTTCATGTTTATGCCTTAAGTCATTATGACATTGTATTGGTGTATTTGAACAACGCTATGTTGGAATCTACAACAAATACTTCCCGGGCTGTCTTTATTTGCATCTGATTACAGACATTTGAAGTCTTTATATTATGAAATTTCAAGATCATTTTCTAATGCACGCAACGTATATAAGAGGATCAAACACAAGCAGGCCAAGGCTCTGATATCAAATCTCAGAGGACTATATTCCTGAAGCACAGTGCTCAGCATGTGACACCAACAATGTACAATACAGGCATGTTTTAAACAGTTTGAATAACAAGCTTTGAAAGCCTTTTATTGGAAGTCAAATGTTAACCATCAGGCAGAAGTAAGTATGATGAGGAATATGACAATAAGAGGAGGATAAAATATAACAGTCCTGGATCTGCTCATGATAGATGCTGCTTCTTCCTACATTGTCAGCTGACAGCAAAAGCCCAGAGAAGGACCATGGGGTAGTGTAAGAAACCGTGTCCCGTATTTCCCGAGGTGGGAAAAAAGGGCAAGATCAGAGCTAATCACATTAATTTGCAGAGGGCTAGACAAGCAAAGTAAATCAGGTGGGAGCTGCACTGATCCAGACTCTTCAGTGAAGCCTCCACAGGTATGGCTCCTGTCAAGATTGCATCTTCTCAGAAATCTCCTTTTCTAAAAGCAGACACTAAAAATGCACAAAGTAAGTTGTGCACTGAAGCGCCAGATACTCAAGATGTCTCTTTCAGTGCCTGCATCAACAGACACAGAACACACTTTTATCAGCACGAACGTACATGAACATAGTCCTCAGTGCATAGTCAGCCAGACTGACCCAGAGAGTGTCTGTACATCTCCCTGCGTCCCTGAGTGCATTTGTCCCATTCTAAAGGAAAAACACAAAAAGGAGAGAGAAAGAAAATGCAATTTGGGAATAGTGTGAGGAACGAAGTCTGACAAAGAGGTCAGTGAGAAAAGGCTGAATGAAAAATCAATTAAATCATTTCTCCAATATTAAAATGAAACATGAACTGTACTGTGCTCACAAGAGTTAAGGAGTCTATGGAAAATACCATTGGGATTATCCTGTCAAATATCAGATGTAGCCTTGGGTATTTTACTCAGCAGAAAGTGTCTTAACAGGGTTTATATGCCAGATAGTAAAACTGAGGAAACAGCTGTAAGCCAAAACGGTTCAGCTGATTAAGACGTTGGATTTCAGCATGAACAAATGGCAAGAAATAGATTAAAATATGCATTAATGACTTAGTGCTAGAAGCTTTGAAGTGAAACTTCAGGTTTAGAGAAGGATGAAAAATCAGAAAAGAAAAGAAAAGAGAGTGAGGCTTTTGACTTTTAAGTAGCACGTAAATCAATTGACAGGCCATGCCAACTAACCAAGAGTTTTATTGCCACAAAAGCAATAAAAAGATCCAATAGGTTAATTACTTGACTTCAACAAAACACCAAGGAAGTCACCACACTTGGTAGCACTTTCTCGTAAAATAAAGAAAAACAAAATGACACACAATTTCTTTCCTATCCAAGGGATTGCGTTGTAGATGTTGAAACTCAAGACTGATCAGCACAGGTCTGGCAGGTTGTTATACACTGGCGAGTTACTTTGACATAAAGATCATCTTTTGTAAATGTGTGACATTGGATACTACAGAAGAAAGAAATATACAGAAAGATGAAAATCCTTATTAAAAAGTGGATTCCTTATTAGCTGGAAAATGTATTCTGGGGAAGATGAAAAAAATATCAGACAGGGAAATTGTAGTCTTAAGCGAGCTCAGCAGGGGTAAGAGTACTTAAGCAAACGAATTCAGTGCTAATGAAGGCAAATGTAACAAGCTCTGGTTCTTTGATTATTTTGCCTTATGCATGAAGACAAATTCAGAACCCTCAGAGGACTTGACTATAAGAAAATATAAGGCGATTTTCTATTTTAGTATTGCTAATTATTTCATACACACACACACAAATTAAGAGGCCATTAAACTGCTTTCCAGTAACACACAAGACACTGAAAGGGATAAGATGTAGTCCTATACATTAGAGGTTTAATGACACTGTGTTTTGTCATTCTTATCCAGATCTGTGTAGTAGATGAGTATGTAAGCTAGGGGTGGCTCTTTCTTTAGGGCTTAAAGGAAGCTGCACAGATTTGACAAAAACGCATATCCCAAAGTACAGGTATCATTTCTCAGTTACTCTCTAACAGATGAAAGAGTTGCTGGTAAAAGCCTGTTTACCACAGTTTGGCATAAAGGAATCTCCAACATGGTGATGGTTGCTTCCAGTAGTGAATAGACTGGCAAAACCAAACAAAACATGCTACTATTTTTTTTTTGTAGTAGTCAAGAGCATACTACAGCCAGAAGCACCCACACTCACACTACCAAGATTTTATGCTGCCTTTCCTCCTTCAACTCAACATCAGCTCCACTTGAGGCTCCAAAAGCAGTTGAAGGAGACACTATGATCTCACTCCACTAGCACTGGATGAAACAGAAGGCCACATCTTTAAGAGGACACAGTAAAAGAGCTGGGGACAAGCCTTGCCCTGAACCTCTTTCTTAATACTCAGCCAGTTCCAAACCAATATGCCGTCTGTGTGGATGATTTGCATTAATTTCCACTTCACACTTAACAATACCCCTTCATTCTTGACTTGTACAGTTGTTACTCCAGACATCCTTTAACAGCAGCTCACATGGAGGGCAGTGCTGGGCACACTCCTTTTTTACCATTGGTTTTTTTTTTTTTTGGATCATACTGAAGAAAGATGTACTAGATGTGCGCTTAACCATGCATAAGCTCTCCCACTCGTATATGTGTTGTGTGTGTTACTGTTTTTCCTCTGTTAAGTATTATATCAGTAGACATCAGAAGGATGGAAGAAAGGCCCATCTTTTCAGCATTCCCAAATATCTTATTCAATCTGGTTAATATTCACACATTTTTACCCTATTACAGAAAAAGTCTCAGAGATTTCCCTACTGTTAGAAGTCTCGGAAGAAAGCTCCTAAATCCTGTTATATATTCCATCTTTGTTATGCCTATGAAGAATATATTCTCAGTTATTTGTGGTTTTCCATTTTCAACTAATACGAACATTCTTACTAACCTTTGCACTGACATAATCTCCTAAAAAGTCTAGAGACAACAACTGGCTCATTTGAAAAGTTTACACAGAGTCATGCAGACCAATAAAACCATCTCGATGACACAGTTTGACTTTCTGTAGAGCGTACATCAGAGTATTACCTCTGCAGATCTTGAATGAGCTGTAACATATTTTTAAAAGGCAGCTCTGACTTAAAGAATGTAGACAGCAGGAGTTCTGGACGGAAGAATCCCAGGCTGTAGCCAAGAACACAAACTGGACTGGCTACATGAGAAGTCACAGCATAAGAAAGACAAGGAAGTCCTGTTCCAATTGAGTTGAAAGCTGCAAACATGCTTAAAAATAAATCTTTCCTAAATGTTTATCTTGCTCCCTTCCCAAGGCAGTTTGAAAGACAAACCAGCACATTCTGAATAAGCCTAATCAACTTCTAGTGTTAGGTTTTCACATTCTGCAACTTATCAAAATGTAAACAGCTAATGATTTTTTGAAGAATAGTGAATTAGCTATGTCATATTAATAAGTTCTATGATGTTACAAAGACACAAAAAAAATCCCATGTTGATTAAAAAAAGTCCTCAGGAATAGAACTGAATAGACACTCTGGGTGGCTTAGGCTATTTGCAAATAGAGATAAAAATCCATGAACAGCAACTCGGGCTTCCATGCAATATGCTCATTTGGAGCTTCTGATTTGACTAAATTACATTAAATCAACAGCACAATGGGGAAAATGAGGGAAGCACAACCAGTGAGATATTCAGAAATATTCCACCCAACATTATTAGAAAAGTTTTATTCAACATAACCTGCTTGAAGAGTCACTAGTGCAGTTGTGAATGTTTGTGGAATTTAGATGACTTCTTCCCCAGTGTGGCAGAGAAAAATAAATGCTTACTACTACAGTGCTTCGAGAGCATGCAAATACTTTTTTTTGTGGGGTAATTATGCTTAAAAATTACCATTACTATGACTAATGAACAGCACTTCCAGCATTCCCTAATTCAGAGGGTGGTAACCTGACATTTTCAATGAGTAAGCAGATACCAGGCATGACCGTGTAATTAATAAATTCTGCACAGCCAAAGGTACTGGTAATAGAGACTATTTCTAGTTTTGTTTTTCTTTTGAGAAATAGTTATAAACATAAAAATGACAACTACTGACAGAATCTGTGAAGCAGCATAAAGCTTTTAGGAACAGAGGTGGATGCAGCTTGCTTAGGGTCTATAGTATGGAGTAAACACTCATCATCTTTAGCCCCAAGTGACCACACCTTTTACTAAAGTTCCACACTATTGAGCTAAGTAGAGTTCAGACCTTAATTAGGGTAAAGAAAAGTTATGCCCTTTATGATGTGAAATGAATAGGACTTTAATTGCTATCATCTGAAATGCTATTTTTCAGATTGGCTTTAATGATCATTGTGTAACTTTGCATGTGCTTTTGTAATATAAATAATCCAACCGTTTAATTTAATTTTTTTTAAATGGAACAAGGACATGTCCACTTGAAGAACTAATGACCTGCAAAATGTCAGGTATTATCAGATATGAAGAAAAAGGCACATCAATGCTAAAACATTTTCAGAACATGTCTGTAGTACAAGCTTTCAGTCTAATGGAGTAGTAGTCATTCTAGCAAACATCTCTGCTTAATTTGGTACGCAATCTTCATTATCTCATTCTTATTGCTATCCCTAGTCTTCTTTCTACTGTATACTGTAGCTTCAAACTACCCAAGCCTACTCCTCCCTAAAAAAAACCACCAAAGAGCCTTTACATCTCTCTTTTCAAAAAAAAAAACAAAAAAACAAAACAATAATCCACATCAGAATTTTGCAATTTGCTGACAAGGTCAACATTTTCAGAATTAATCAACAGTGAGACTTTCTATTCTTCGGTGCTATGCTTTTGATCCTGTAGAGGTTTTTGGGGAATGAGTTTTATGACCAAATAAGCCATTTATCCAGACACAAGATGTTCACTGATGCCATCATTAACAATCTCCTCTAGAGATAGAAATCCACCCCTTAACTCTAGGAAACATGTTAACGCAACAAACACTGAAAACTGTCACAGTGCTACCAACCTCTGTATCACTTTCATGGTTCATTTTTCACTCCAAGATAAGAAGGTTAAAAAATTAACTCTATTTTAGGACCACAGACCATGTGGCAGGGTTTCTTTTCAAAGCAGGGTTTTGTATCATTTCTTCTACTTTTTTTTTCTCCTGCTTTCCCTTCCCCATCCCGTGCCTCCTCACCCCAGCAGAGAGAAAGCATTAAAACTGGTCTGAGGGTTGAAGGCCTGAAGAAGGTGAAGCTCCTACTGGAGTGGTCCAAAAGTTCAGAGAAAAGGAAGAGCCCAAGTTCCCTCACAGAGTTGTTACTTCCTCCCTTCTCCTACTCCCTCCTTACAGGAGCACAGAAATAAATCAGGAAAAGCATTTAATTTATGCCTCACCCTTTGCCTGAATGACAGGGAACTCCCAAAACACCACCAATGAACCGGGCTTTTCCTTATGAAGCCTGGAACTTCCAGGTGGACATGGACAGCCGTATGAGCTGACACTCCTTGTGTAGAATGGTTAGATATCTCCACGTGCACAAAAAAAAAATCCCACAACAAAACCACCTAGACAAACTGTATCATATGCTATGACAATCAGGGAATAAGTTTGACAGTTTTAGGCAAGTCCTCAATACTTTTTCCTTTTTTATCAATGCATCAGTTAAACCTGCTTCTTTCAGTAAAACAGCATAGATAGCAAATCAAGACAGGATCTGATACGACTGATGCAGAAAAGTGGTTTTCTTTAAAGTAAATTCAACTAGAGCACACTCTAAGAGTTAACAGCATAAAAGAGAGGAAGGAGCTCTGGGGTTAAGGTTAAGGGCAGCATCACAAGGATAATAGACTGAAAATAGGAAAAGAAAAACGTTAAGGCTGACATTAAGAAAACATTTATTATCGTGAGGATGATTAGATAATGGAATCATTTCCCAAAGGAAGTTGTTGAGTCAAACACTAGAGGCATTCAAAGGAAACCTAGATAAAAACACCAGGCAATTGATCTAGAGGGCAGCCCTGCACTAATAACCCAAGAGGCTCTTTCCAACGCACTGAGGATTCTCCTCTTGAAAACAACAGTTCTGAACTTTCATTAGCAACATGCGAAGAAAAAGTAAATGCAAAACATTGCAAAAAAAACGAGAAAACATTTAACTGGAACCTTGTTTTCAGTTTACAGGTTTTTTTTCCTCTATAGTACCAATAATCTGTATCTATATATGCATTCAGTACTTCGAAAAAATATTGATAGCAGTGATATTGAGAAGATAAAGCTAAGAAATAGATTTTCCAAAGAAATGACAGGAGTTATAAAACTTGCCTTATGAAACACGATGGACATCATAAAGAAATCCAGCAAGAAGTTTTCTGAAATGTCTCTGTAGTCAAATCGGAAGAAGATTACAGTAAAGCTTAAAGTAACAAATTGATTAATTGGATTACAGAATGAGGAGCGAAGGAGTTTCATCCCAGCAACTGTTATAAGGATAATATCACAGCTGTAAGAAAGGCAGAAAAAAACCTTAATCAAAGTCATAAAGTATTAAATTATGAAGCTCTTAAATACAAACAGCTGTACCAGATGTATTTTAGATTGCTATGTATATCTAAATCTACACATCTTCTAGACTTCTGATATTAATCCTGTGTTCTTTTAATAATCACATTCATTTTACTTATGTGCAACTTCATATTTTTCCCTTATTATCACACACTTGTAATCTGTAATAAAGAAAGAACTCTGTACTAAAACCAGTAGTATTGACTATTAAAACACAAGAATCTAGAAAGAATATTTTTATATAGCTCTTAAAATAATATTTCAGTTTTGGAAATATCTTAGCACTTCCATTAATATGTTACAATTAGAAAAAAAAAAACCAGAAACTTGAAATACATTTCAATGAAAAAAAAATTTGAGACATTACAATGTAAAAGACGTCTTCAACCCACTCCAGTTTTTTTATTGCTAGAAATTTCACTTGATGACTCAGTTGATAACTGTTCTTCTAATTTCATTATGCACTATGCCAAAATTCTGGAAAGAAACACCCCCAGAGAAGAAGTGCTTGAAATTCTTACCACTGTTCTTAATTGGAAGGTCATCTATTCTATATAGTAAATACTTCATTAGATGAAAAGAAACTGTATGTTGCATCTGTGTGTTATACAATGTATGCAGTCTGCATTTTGTTCTCTCTTAGTACATTCCAGAGGGTGAACTTAAGAACTCTAAACAGTTTAAGTGACTATGCAGAAAATTGAGAAGGCCAATTGTTAATTTTTTGAAGTGTTTGCTGCTATCTCTCCAAGAACTCAATCCTGATCATACACTGGGGATGCTGCAAAACCAGCTTTCTGCTCACAATGTTTGGGTTTCTGAGTTCTAGTAAGGATAAGGTAAGAGACAAGTAATATATTCAGAAAGCTCTAGGCATTTTCAGAAGTGTATCTTAAGCCTGCTAGTGAATCACCACGACAAATTCAGGAGTATTTAGCGATATTAGGTACTCTCAGGGTTTTCTGGCAGTTGAACAAGTATATTTGGATTGCAGTTTTGCACGTTTGTGTCCAAGAATCATACTGAATCTACTCCTGAAAAGCCAACACAAACCTAATAGACACATGTAAGTAACTCCCTGTTAACTAAGAACTAGGTGACTTAAGGAAATTCAGCACATTCACTTTTTGGGAGATGCATTAGGCTTTTTGATGCTGGTAAAAATAGATGGGGATTTCAATGCAGAAATAGTGACTCAAAGTAGGCTAGGTATTTGCAAAACGCATGGGACGTTTTCCTCCATCCTGTTGTGAACCAGGAGAGTACCTGCTGCCATGATTGACACTTGACAAGCCAGAAAGCTATAGAGAGGTTTTCATCATTCTAGTAAGGCTCATAAGTCTGTACATTTCCAGGTTGATTTTATTTTATGTGGCATTTATTCATTACTGTCTATCTTCCATAATGCAGATGCGCCTTTATTTGATTGCAGGTTATTCTAAAGGATCACCAGGACATTACCATTTGAACCAAATGCCAAGATGACTGTATTTCTCATCTTGTCAAAGCTGTTTTTCTCAATTTGCCCCAGATTTCTGGATGAAAAACTAGTGACTAAACTAAACAGATTCTGAAGCCACTAGGAGCCATTCCAATGTGTCCTGTGAACTGGCTAGATCTCACATTCTCAGAAAGAGAACAATTCTTGCAATATGGAGGAATTTTCGCAAGGAAAACTTAAACATCATAGAGCAAAAGGAAGATTTTTTTTCCTCACTGGATCTGTTCATATGTGGAAAAATTCACCAAAAGAAAGAGATGACACTTTATAAAATAATGCTCTCTGGGGTAACAGAGAATAATTTGCTCATTATCCCTCTTCCTTAAAGATATTGCCACACAAGATGCATTTCCTGGGGCCTTAATTGCCAGCAGAGAGAAAGCAAGAGAGAGAGGGAGGAGGGGGGGGCTTATTTCTGAAGCCTCTGTGGCAGGTAACATGGGCAGGCTTTTCAGCTTGTCAGCGTGCGTCCCATTAATAGCCAGCACATCAGCATCTGGAAAGCTCAAGCAAACTCCTGACTGTGAAGGAGCTGTTCTGCCTCCTCAAGAAGCAAACCTCTTCTGTCCTTTAAATCACAAAGCAAGATGAAACTTCTTTTAAAAATACATTCAAATTGAGGAAAAAAAAACTCCAAAATCAAATAATGCAAAACGTACTACCTCAGATGCTTTCAGAGAAAGAGCTGGAGAGTGACACTTCCCCTTCTCTAAGGTATGATACAGTCTGATCTTTGAGTGGTAAATAATCAAGGAACGTTTCAATGACAGAAAACAGGTATTGATGTGTTAAAGCAGAGAAAGTACAAGGCTCGTAAACTGTATGTGGAAGGAGTGAGAGAATCCACAGTCCCTTGGGGACTTACAGAAGTGAAGAGAAAGAAGCAGGCTCTGAGGATGAATGTTTGGGAGCGGGGACAGGGGGAGAGATTTACACAGTAGCTGTAAGGGAACAGTGTTAAAGAGGAGTGCCAGAGAAGAAGGGATACTGGCAGTCTTGCAGATAGACCTCAGTTACAAGAAAAAGGAGAAAACACAGGTTTTAAACTCAAGGTGATCATACAGACACAAGGGAGTTGGGGAAGGAAAGAATTGTCGTGGTATTCCCCTACAGGCCAAACAATCAGAGGCAGACAAATGTAATTACTTCCTTTATTCGCAGTATTTCTGGGGCACTGACTCACTACTTCTGAACACTTGAGGGCGGTGATACTTGAAAGCGCAATCTAGCTTGGAGGAATGACTGTGTAAAAACATCACCTTCCTAACCCTACCTATTTTCTCCGTGCACGTACTCAGACACGTCTGCTAATTAGTGACAAATGACACTTTGATTACTTTTTACTTCCCCCAGACTTACAGAAACAAATAGAGAGATGAGTGTGAACTGAGTTTCACGTTGGACAATATATCTAAATTCCTGAAGCACCTTGTCCTTAGCATCTCCCAAATGCCTGAGGAAAAACAGTCAATAGGGAAGAAACAGGCTATCTCTGAACGACTAGTGAGAGTCTCTCTGGAAAAGTAGTCGTCTGGGAGGAATATCAAGAAAATTTGACTAATGTCCTAGTTTCGGCTCATAAAAGCAGGGACCACCTTTACCTTACAGTCATGTAGTCCCTAAAGCTGTGCTGCTCTTCAAGAGAGAAGAATAATTAACATGCAATTTTGAAATCAAAATTCTACTGTCTAATATTTGAAGATACGAAACTAAATTATTATTAATACTGAGGAACTACTCCTCCTCCAGTAGTTTTTTCTGCTACTGGCACCCTCCTTCCTGAACACAGGCTGTTTCTTTGTTTTATCATCTGCATCACTGTCATTCTGATAAAATGACTGCAGAAACTCTGCTCACTGGGGATACTGCAGTCACTAAGCCTGCTGAATATCTGCAGTAAGCAAGCCACTGACCAACATACTTACTAGAAAAGGCTGTCTGCAAGGATCATACTGTGTTTTCGTCGTTCAGCATCACCAGTTTTGCTTAATATCAGAGACATTAGACTTTGGAAAAAGCACAAACATGTATCCCTACCTTTCTCAAACCACTTTTAATGTGGGACTACCCATCATTCTACACTGTTGAATATTTTATTCAGTATTGCCTTAAAAGACTTACGTGGCGAGTCCGATAACTCCCTTGGGGAGACTACACCGTAGTCTTAAAAATCCTGTTAGGAAATGTTTCCTGGTATCCAGCCTAGATTTCTCATTTTCATCTGATTAATTCTAGTTATCCCACTGTGTTTATGCCCATCAAACACCTGCAGCCTGGTATAGTCTATCTTGCTTTTAATTGACATTTAGACATTTCATATATATCCATACACAGTTCTTTAATCTTTTAATTTCTCTGTCACACTGGAGTCATGTCTTAGCATGTGCTAAGGTAGTTTTGTTGTTTTTTTTTTTTCTTTCACCAGCCCCGCCAACAATTATTCTATACTGAAATAATAATACACAAAAGCAAACTGTGACGAGCAAACAGACTTAAGATATAAATTTCATTTCTCAGTCTTCAGTTTGAAATAAAATACTCTACTAATCATATGCTTTGAGTTATAATCTACTTACTGTGTACCAAGCTTCTTGTATTTACTAATTGAGAAAGCATCAATGGTGAGGGCATTCAATATTATAGCCGGATACAAAATGTATTTCTCAAAGCACTGAAGCCACACATAGAGCCTTTCAAACCACATCAAATGAGCACCATCTGAAACAGAAATACAGATAATATATCATTTCATCCTATTATCAGCATTTTTTTTGTATTGCAATACCATAGAAGTAATGAGTTGGCTCACATTTAATAAATATAATCAACCAACTAATTTATGAAACAATGAGATTCATAATTCTTTCACAAAAGAATTGCAGCTTGTTTTCTGAATTTATAGAATATCTGTTTAGTTGCTTATAACTGCACTCATGAGAAACACTCAGAAACAAAAAGAGATGGTACATACTAAATGGTAGTTTCTACATAACCTAATTACTAGTCACTGTATTAAATAGCACTTTTAGTGACGTAATGACTCTGGAGACGCCCCCTCTAGCTCTCGCACTGACCTGAGACATGACCTAGGGAACCTCATTTCAACTCTGTGCCTTTCCTTCCCCATCTTATAGTGTTCATTAGACTGCAGAGTATCATTGACCTCATGGATAAATGAAATATCCTTTGAGATCTAAAGACTGAAGAATTAACAGGAGCTAGGAACTGTCACAGACATTTCTCAACACACTTAAACAGTCATTGTAAAAAGTATCTGCCAGGATCATATCATTCACCAGTAATGAATACCTTTTTTTTTTTTTTTTAACAGTAGACTTTTCTAACAACATCACCATGCTTAAAATGAGTATTGAACAAGAACTGAATGCTCTGTGCCAATCAACTTCTATGAGAACTTAGGTGAACTGGGTGCAGAAACACTTGTTTAGCGATAAAAACAGTGTCTTTATTCTCAGCTGAGCTCAGCTAGACAAGGCTATTGCAAAAAAACAGTGAATGCAAAAAGGCAGAACTTGATATTGACTCAGAAATTACAATACTAGCTACTGAATCTCCAATACTTTTCCCTGCAGAAACGAAACATCCCACCCTCCCACATACACCTTTTCAAGGACACACAAAGAAGACATGCTGAATCAATGGATTTATATGTTCTGAAGGCACAGCCTCAAAGAGAAAGATCTAAAAGCAATCCTTCCAAATCAGCTTTAAGTGATTCTTTGCCAAGCTAAGGCAAAAATCTTCCTTCAGAAAATATGATCAGCTTCTGATTCTTGCTATAAAATAAAAATATTTCCTTCTCTTATTATCTAAAGACCACCTCCTAAAAGTTCATACACATAGCAAAGTGTCCATTTCAAAACCCAGCTGTTATTCTCCATTCCTCTCTCCTCCTCCTGAACTACAAATGCTCTCAGAGCTCCCCTCGTGAACTTCATCGAGCTGCCCAAAGCTGAGCTCTCTGTAAAGAGAGCTAGAATAAAGAAATATACATGTAAAGTAGACCAAAGAGAAGGTAGCTGCAGGAGCAGTGAGATGTGAGCAGACAACGCAGACAGAATGAAAAATGAGCTCATATTCAGAGGGGGTCTAGGTAAAGATGTGAATAATTTAAAGATGACTTATATCAGTCTGTGGGGTATAAAAGCAGTGGCGGGAAGGAAGAAGAAGAAAAAAAATAGTCTCTAGTGTTTCAGGGCTTCTTTCTCACTCAGTCCTGCACTACTTTCTACACATCTATTACACAATAAGCTTATACATCTTGACCTCAGGCTTTCTTCCTGCAGTCAGGCAAAACGGTAAGTGATAAATGAGTTCTCACAGAGGCATCATGAGAACCGGTCTGCTAATTGCTATCCTGTGGAAGGCCCCAAAGTTTGAACAGCTGATCCAGAATCCATGAAACAAAGGCAGGAATAAACTTGTGAAATTGTCATTACTAGCTGCTTGTCTAATTGGAAGCAATCATTCATCTCCCCACAGCACTGCACTTGTCAAAAATTAGGAGTCTGAAAATGAAATTCTATGCAGTAAAAGCTTCTCATAGAAAAGTTTTGTATACTTCTCCCTTCCATTGTCTATGTCTGACAACTACAGGTTACTGTCCTTTTCCAAGCTCCTTTTTCTATACAAGCTAGGAACCTTGTAGTTTAGCTCCTAGATTTTTCTTACAGGGTAAAAGAAAGAAGACAGCCTGTCAGACGTTTCTATCAAATGGATTATACAACCTTTTCCTCATGCTGTCTCATCTCAGAACATGATAAAAAGCCTCTGCATCTGCCTAAGGGACTGAACAATTTATTTATTTATTTATCCCTGTTTTTTAACACACCACCAAATATACTGCAATAATACTTAAGCCCCAAAGTATGGAAATGGATCACGTATGAAATGAGGACTTCAAAAGAAAAAAAGCCTGATGCCTGCAGCAGGTAGCATGGGAAGCACAGCTGATCCCAAAGCAGAAGGTAATCCGTCTGTGGAAATCAGTCTGGCAGATCCCTATCCTCAACCTTTTCAAAAGCTGAGTCATTGCATTTAGGCAAACAATGTTTTCTGACAAATGAAGACAGACTTAATCAGGACAAGGGAAAGAAATCCTATAGTAGTCTATTATGATTAAGTGATTTAATAAACAATCAGTAATTCTGATGAATACACAACTTTTATTATTAGGAAGAGGATGTCTAACAATGTTTTCAGTTGGGCATGATCCTTACTAAGATTTATATTTCTACTACACCTTCCTCAGCATATTGCAGTAAAAGTTAAAAGGCAACTTTAAAATCAAGTCTCTTGTGTACTTTTCTCACATCCAAGCTTTTTTAGGAAACTAATCGTTTTGAAAGATGATTTAAAAAAAAAAAATAAATTAAAACCTTAATACATGATTTTGCAGAGAGCGATCTGAACTCTTTTGTTGTCTAGCTGAAGAACAGATTACAGTCCCTCAGCAGACTGTGTTCTGACAACTGTCTTCAAACACCTCAAGAAAATGTATTGAGAACGATTAAGGCACAGGATCCATCAAGAAGTGACAAGCAAGCTTTTGGCTTGGAGAAAAGGCAAGATGAGAGCTGCGGAAAAGACGTGCTTCTCAAAATACACTCTCTGCGTGCAAAAATAACTATATGGGAATAGGAAACTAAACCTTGACGTACTAAAATAGTTACCAATACTCGCATGTATCAGGGCAGTACCCACTGAAACCAACAGACGTTAGCAAGAACAAATCTTAAAGGAAATGTCACAGTTCCTTTCAATTGTAATGTTCCTCTAAAAGTGTTCTGATGGAAATTAGAACTAAGTTGCACTACCCTTGCTGTTCAAATGATACATGTCAGAAAGTAGAAAAAATTATGACTCAATTTCATCAATACTTTAGATTTTTAAATTATATAAAATGCCAATGTATTAAGCATGAACTATAACATAACCAGAAACACTGCAAGTAACAGTACTTTAAGTAAAAACAAAAGGCAAATCAGACAATGTCTCGAGAAAGGCCACTTAGGGTCCATAAAATGATTAAGGGACAGAAGCATTTGGCATAGGGGGGTAGGCTTGGAAAGATGGGATTACTTAGCCTTGAGAAGAAAAGGTTCAGGTGGCATCTTATTAATGCCTGATAGGTGACATTTTGGGGCGTATAAATAAATACTGAATGGGGAATGTAAAGTTGATGGAGCCAGACTGTTCTCTGTGCTCAGTGACAGGACGAAAGGGAATGAGCACAAACTAAAATTCCATTTCAACATAAGAACAACATAAAATCAAATCCACCTTCCTTACTGTGAAGAATGTCAAATGCTAGAGCAGGTTATCCAGAAAGGTTGTGGTGTCTCCATGCATGAAGATATTCAAAACTGGACACAGCCCTGAGCAACCTGCTTTAGCTGATCCTGCTTTGAGCAGAGGCATTGGACTAAATGTCCAGAGGTGTCTACCCAGCCTCAGCCCTTCTGTGCAATGGTTTCAGAAGGCAGTTTTTATGGGTTCATGGATTTGCTGGTGTTTGGAAGTGGAAAAAATGGAAATAATGGGCTGTGCATGCCATTCAAAAGAGGGAAAGGTAAAATATAATTTATTCCCCCTGCTCTGTCCCTTCAGATTTTTATTTTTTTTTTAAAACCAAGACAGGCTGCAAGTCATTGCATCCACTGTTCAGAGAAGATTTTATTACAAACCTCTTACTTCCCGTTGCTGATGCTCTTTGTTTTTAAGTATGGGGTGGGAGATCCACAGCCAGGGATGATGCTTGCGAAGCTGTGGAAGTAAGTAATGTGTCACAAATCCCACAGTCCATGCTAAAGCAAACAGGACAATGCTGAGAAACGGCTGGGCCAAAAAAAGAAAAAAACAGAAACACAGTTAAAATTTACAAACAACATTTTTATATAAAACATTTTAAAAAACATTTTTAAGCATTTCTATAGTTGTATTTTTTATGCAATTAAGTTTTATTCCTATGTTCAAATTCCAACTCCACAGGTGGATATGGATTTTGAAACATGCATTTTGCACAGACAGTTAAACAATTTTTTCACTCCTAATTGGAAGAAAAAAGACAAGCGATCAGGCTTATTCATTCTGTCCCTCAGGTTCCATATCATAAAAGAGCTGTGGATATGCAGAGGTTTAAGGAAAGAGACATCAAACAAGTAATACTGAAATTAATAAAAATATCCATAAACTAAGTGCCTTGCACATAAAAAAGTGTTATCACGACTGGCAAATACATTTTCACTAACTTCTCTTCCCACAGTCTTTCTTCTTTCCAGTTAAAACATCCTGTGGTTTAGCATAAAAGAGAGAATACCTTAGGGGAGAAGGGGGCATGTGAAAAAAAGGACAGATACACACCCTTAGTGATAGAAACACAGTACTGGCACTGACAGCAAATGACAGAACAGCAGCTGCTATGCAGACAATGAGATCCGACTTCAAGATTTCTTTCTGTGAAAATAATTAATTTATACAAAATTAGCAAGTCAATATTATTTTAACCAAAGTAAAGCAACTCTGTTCTCAATTACTTGTAGTCTGCATTGTAATAAGGCTAATCAGCACTCCCCGATATAAAACTATTTTCTCCACTCTGCTTTGGGAAATGATTTCTTCGCACTCTAGGTTTGTCAAAGTAATCACATTTAAATTCACCATGCCTGATTTTAAATCGTATTTTAAAATAATGTCATTTTGCGATTGGATAAATTAAAGCAATACTTTTTCACACAGAGTCTGATTCTGTTTAAGGAATACAACTCTTTTATGTTATTACTCTTTTATTTTAGGGAATCAAAATTCTAGTTCCATTTCCTATTTGCAAGCATCAAGATTTCTTCAGATTCACTTTCTCTTGCATTACTGAAATGACTCATGCTTTCCTCTAATGTCTTCAGAGACACAAAGTTAATACATCTATTACGTTCTAAACTGGCGTGTCCCATTCTCTGATTTTCCTGTATTGGAAGTCAAATTTTGGCAAGATTTTATGGATTTCAAACAAAGCCTTTTTCCAGTGTCACCACATAATAATAAAAGGACATGTCTGCCTTTACATAAAGATCTACAACTAGGGTAGGAGTAATTTGGTTTCTAAAGATTGGAAAATATCACTGTCTTCCCAGCTCATTTTTCTTGTGATTAAAATGTCATTCCCAGTAAACAAATAAACAAGATAGCTTGCCATCTGTGCAGTCTTCTGAATTATACTTCAGAGGTGACCCAAATGTCTTTGTGAGTAAATGAAAATCTTGTCTTAGATTTATGAGAGGGCCTTTAAGTTCAGCACTTAATACTACTGCAAAGTTACCCAATGAGTAACTATTTGTAGCTCTTAGTTTAGAAACAGGCTTACATTTTTTATTCAAAAATATCTAGAAACAACATGTGAAAAGCAACACTTTTGTTAGCATTAGAAATCATTTGATTTCCTGGTGCTGTAATCTAAGGAGTCTTCATGTAACTCATCAGCGAAAAAGATCGAAAACAAAAATAACGATGGGATAGCAAACCTACAACTAAGGGAGATAAGAAAGCAAGCAGAACAAGTGAACAACAGAAAGGCTGCAAATTGCAAGGGAAGCTGGTAGCAACTACTATATTTAGGTTGCCTATCATTCCCTGCTATGAAAGATGCTTCTTAGTAAAAGGTCACAAGCATTGGCACTTCTACTTACTGCATCACGCCTTTGAAATTCAACAGGACTGAAAGGCCTTCAGGCTCAAGAAGTACTTTCACTTTGTCCCAGGAAACTCTAACTTAGTTTAGCTGAATTCTCAAATCCATCACTACTGTCCTTCCCTTTCCCAGGCTGCTCAGGAGTATGTATCTCCAAAAGAACAGCGCTCCCTCCCCAACCAGAGCTGTACCCTCTCCAAACAGTCCTGTACTCTGCACAGCCTATAGGCGGGAAGGTGTGGGAGTAGAGTTAGGCCTTTCTAATTCTTCCTGACTAGCTTTTCAAAACACAGCCCTGCTGGCCTTGCTTCCTTGCCATTGTACGCAACAGGAGAATCTCAACATGAGGGATCTCACAGGAAAGGCCTTTTCTTTCCCTTGAATAAACTTTTGATTGCTGTCCGTCCTCACAGGCCCTCTCTGTTTGGTTCAGACCTTCTTTCAGCAGCAAGCTGTATATCCTTCTCAACACTCAAGTGGTTTTAGTATGTGAAGCAGTACTGAGAAATCATGGTCAAAACTCTGATAAAGATGGATAAGGAAACTATTACCAATGCATATAATGGAAATAATTACTCTTCAATCTTTCCAAGTTTTAAAAAGATTCTGCATACAATAATCTATGTAAAGCAACAGTATTTAGCTTGTAAAATTCAGCATCTGAGAAAGTTAAGCAGTGCCCAATTTATACGGTACTATTTCAGCCCTTTCGTGAATACATAGTAAGAAAAATCTTGATCAAGTATCATTCTCTGCACAGCTGAATCCAACTACTCAATAATCTAAAACAAGCTTATAAGAACAAAACACACACTCTAATTGTATTTTCAAGCTCTTCTGTACAGCTAGAAAGGATTACTATTAAAATGACTTATTTGTCTCTCAGTCAGGGGACTGAAGAAGCTGCCATTTTAAGAACTACATTAAATATTAGAATATTTTCAAAAGATTACGTTCCAAAGAGAATACATGACACAAACTATATTGCACAAGACTGGTATTTCCCACTTTTCCCATCTTTGAGTTTGCAAGTGTTCTTTAGGGTGCTCTCACTGCTTTGACACATTAACAATCCCATACAGGAAAAGACCTATGTTTTTGAAGCAATGAATATCATTCAGGTATTTAAATCCAAATTTGGCAGTTCCATTCCAAGTTTGGCAACACCTAAAGTGTTTAAAGCATCATATACGCCCAGGCTTGCCCTTTTGCCCTTGCACAGAACTGCTTCAAAATGTAAATGTACCTCTCAGTTGCTTACTTGCACAGAAGTCCCCACAGGAACTCCTTCTTGATGTGGCAGACACTTTCAAACATCTCACAAAATACAGGGCTTTATTTCCTTCTATAATAAAGCTGTGCAGCAGTTGCTTTTCTTCCATGTCACAGCACAGCGGTCAGGGCTCCCCAGGAAATGGCTGACCCTGGCCAGTTATCTCTCTGGTTGAGGGGGATTCCCAGCTACCTTCCAGGAGAAAACCTTGGGCATCTACCTACAGACTGCTGTGGGTGAATCTGCAGTTTTCCACCCTTGCCGATGAAGACAGCTAGCTCCTTCAAAGCATATACCTTCCTTGGATGCAACCCTGTTTGCCATCCTGCATTTAGACCCAACAGTCTAAAGCAGGATTTTGGATTCCATTCCCAAGGGCAGGCACTTAAGAACTGAATGTTGAATAGCCCTATGATGTGAAGCGTGAGTCCTTCATCACAATTGGTCCAACGTGAAAAAAATAAGCTCTGATCTGCATCAAAAAATGCATGGCCAGCAGGTCAAGGGAAGTGATCCTGTCCATCTACTCTGCTCTTGCGAGACCCCACCTGGAGTACTGCATCCAGCTCTGGAGCCCCCAACACAAGAAGGATGTGAAAGCCACAAAGACGATCAGAGGGCTGGAGCACCTCTCCTATGAGGACACGCTGAGGGAGTCAGGTCTGTTCAGTCTGGAGAAGAGAAGGCTCCAGGGAAATCTTATAGCAGCCTTCCAGCACCTGAAGGGAGCCCACAGAAAAGCTGGAGAGGGACTTTTTATAAGTGCATGTGGTGATAGGACAAGGGACAAGGGTTTTGAACTAGAGCAGGGTAGATTTAGATCAAACATTGGGAAGAAGTTCTTTACTATGAGGGTGGTGAGACACTGGAATGGGTTGCCCAGGGAAGTTGTGGACATCTCATCCCTGAAAGTGTTTAAGATCAGGCTGGATGAGTCTCTGAGCAACTTGATCTAGTGGGAGGTGTCCCTGCCCATGGCAGGAAGGTTGGAACAACATGATCTTTAAGGTCCCTTCCAACTCAAGCCTTTCTATGATTACAGTTAAAATCTTGGTAGCAAGAGAAAAATCACTGTTACAGTTTGGGCTGAAAGGTGGTGTTCTTTTCTTCTCCATTTTATACTCAAGGAAAAAAAGAAATCCCAAACCAGCATCACTACATTTGACGTCTCAGATTTTACAAGCAGAATGTACCATAGCAGTACTTTAACCAAAAAAAAAAATAAAATATTTTCAATTATGCTTTTGGAGCTTTGTACAAATCCTTTCACTAGCTATCTAAATGTTTGTATTAAAGGCCAGGAAGGAAGCTGAGTTTGAATGCAACACATTAGCACCCCCAGGCCACTGGTTAATCTAGTAATCAGCCATGTGGATGCCTAGAGAAATTAATTACAATGGTAGGAAGCTCCATTCTCAAAGTTGAATGGTCAATTATCCACCACAGCTGCTTTATAATTCAGGCTTCCAAAGCTGGCAATTCTTACACAGCTATTCAAGCAAAGGAAAACACAGTAAAGGTCATGTAACTAAACATTAGAGATGCTGTATTTATTATTCCTAATATCAATGCAAAGCCACTACAGAACACAACACATTAATTTTCAATATTAACCGTGTTTGCTTTCAGCTTCATGAGGTGATTTGATTCTGTACGCCACAGGATTTCTGATTAAAACAGGTTTCATTTCACTTTATGTAGACCATATATCTGTATAGAGAGCAGGACAAGGCTGGCTGTTGTGTTGTATCCTGCCATCTCTTGCCACTGACAGGGGCATAGGGATATTCTCTTTGCAGAGGAGCACTCCAAGTGGAAAAAAAACCAAACCACCACCATGAAATAGTCTTCAAACATTTCAAATTGGGTTTTAATAGTCAGTCGAGTGCTACATCCTAAACACAGCTGCTGTTGTTGCTCAAGCAAGTCAGAGACTGTGGCTTGATTGTGCTCCTCAAACTTGAGGCACATGCATGTTCTCCTTCAATTCTTCCCTACTTGCTCTATTAGCACTTCAAGAAAGCAGTGGAAGTCTCCTGGCAAACTGGTTAGTGCTTAATTGAGACAGAGGTACCAGATAACACAGGGGTTAGACAAAGAGCCCGCATTAATCAGAAATTGCCCTCTCCTCAAGAGATCTCTCAGTGTGGAAGAATTAGCACTACTAATTGACATTGTAAGCAAACACATTTGCTTACAGATCGAGGGAAGCCCAAACAGAGAAAAAAAACCAAAAACAACAAAACAACAAACAGCAAAAAGAAAACACAAAACATGAAGGCAAAGAACTAGCAAGTACCAGCAACACTGAAGGAAAGCTGTCTCTAAGCAGTAGCATGGAATATCAAATATACAGAGCAAAAAAAGCACCAATCCCCTAAATTAGGTGCATCCTGGAAAGCAAATGGTGCCAGGAATCCCACTTAACTATATGCAAAAACTCACCAGCAAAATATGACAGGAATGTGTGTTGGGTTTGTGATTAGTGGAGTTTTGGTAGCATGGGGCTACAGGGTTGGCTCCAGTACGAAACTTTTAGAAGCTCCCACAGCTCCAAATCAGATCTGCCTCTGGCCAAGGCTAAGCCAGTCAGCACTGGTGGAAGCACCTCTTCTATAATGTATTTAAAAGGGAGGGTAAAACACCCCACTGGGCAACTTCTTTTGTTCTGGAAAGAAGTGGGATGTGAGAGAACAACTTTGCAGATACCAAGGTCAGTGAGGAAGAAAGAAGGAAGGAGCTGTGCCAGAGCAGCAGTAATTGCCCTGCTGCTCATGGAGATTAACAGTGAAGAAGAATCCCACCCATGGCCTGTTGAGGACCCCATGCCAGAGCAAGTGACTTCACTCAAACAAGGCCATGACTCTGAGGGAAGCCTGCACTGGTGCAATCTGTTGCTGGGAGGTTCACGGCCCACAGAAGGGACCCACACTGGAGCAGTTTGAAGAGCTGCAGCCCCATGGGAACAATCATATTGAAGAAATTCATGGAGAAGACTGCGACGAGTCCTCCTCCTGAAGAGGAAGGAGTGGCAGAAACAACATGTGACAGACTGACTGCAACCCCCATTCCCTGCCTCCCTGTGCCACTGGAAGGGAGGAGGTAGAGAATTCGGGAACAGAGTTGAGCATGGGAAGAAGGGAGAGGTAGGGGGAAGGTGTTTTTAAGATCTAGTTGTATTTCTCATTAACCTACTCTTATAGATAGATTAGTTGTGGTTTTGTTGTTTCAACTAAATTTTGTTGTTTCTCCAAGTTGAGTCTGTTCTGTGCCCAGGACCGTAATTGGTGAGTGGGCCCTCCTTGTCCTTGTCCTGACCATACAGCCTTATATTATATTTTCTCCTCCCCATCTCACCAAGAGGTGGGGAGGTAAGAGTGAGAGAGTGGTCGAGTGGTGTTTTGCTGCCAGCTGGGTGGGCCTAAACTATGACAGAATGACATGGTGAAGAGCCGAGCTAAAGTCCTATGTCTGGCCGGTCTCACCACAGTTCTCCCTGTGCTTCTGCATCTTCCTCCCTAGTTGCTCAAGGGCTCGAGTGCAGTTAAACCACAGGGCAACTATGTCAGTATAAGACATCAAGTCACTGTCCACGTTACTGACACAAAAAAGAGGTCAAGTCTGCAGCATGACTCCATTATGAAAACGCATCCAGGATCTTAGATGCAAATTTGTTCGTTCTTTTGTTTTCAACATATTGAAGCCTTGCTCAAGGTTTCTCTCTGTGCTGTAAAATGAAACTAGCTAAGTGAACAGCCACAGTAACTGCTTCAGTCCCCTGGCAAGGCTCCATCTGCAGAACAGATGATATTTGACTCTGTACTGCTCCAAGAAGGACACTATCGGCCAAAATACAAGGAGGATACAAACAGGGAGAGAAACAAGAAGCTTTCCATTACATCTGCCATACAGCACCCATGTACAAGAATGGACTGGCAAGGAACCATGGCAACAACCTACACACTAGAAATACCACAGAATATAGTAAAACTTTAACATATATATTTTTTTACTCTGTTACTAGCTGAACATAGATATTGCAGTGTGACCCTGTTTAGTTTGCAAGAAACGGTAGCTCAATACAAGCAACAGGAAATAGATGTATCACTTATGTGGGCCTTATTAGAGAAAGCAGTTTCAAGCAGTATTATACATGGTAGAAAACAACAATCTAAGCAGCAGCTTAGCAAAGAAAAGTAGAAAAAATTGGTAGTGCAGGATCAACTCGTGCTGAATGTAGGCTGTGTAACACCTTGTAAAATACCCAACAAATTATTCAAGACATACAGGAGAGATGCATCCATTCCTTTGAAGGTACATCTGGAGGCCAGGACAACTACCGCACTAGCAACCTGTACCACAAGGCACTACGGACTCTCAGGTCATGTCTAAGGGTCCAAAAAAGGCAGTCTGTCTTTCAGGCACTCTCTGAACACTCCTTGCTTCTGTAAGCATTCAGTTTAGGAATAAGTGCCTAGATTGCAAATGCTCAGATGCAGGCATTAGGGATGCACATGGCCAGGAGGAAGGGCTGTCTAACACGTAGGAAGCAGGACAATTCATGACTACGAAATACGAAACACCCCTGGAAATACTTCTAGAAACTTGATAGTCCTCCCACATGAACTTTATAAGATCAGCTTCCCCTGGGTAACTGAAAGTTGGGTATTTTTATGCACAAAGACACAAAAAAAAGGAATATGGGTCACTTTGGATGTTGAAGCTGAAGTGGGAAATAAACCAACACAAATTTAGAGGTACGTGCCAGACTGTAGGAAACAAACAGCCTGCCAAGCAAAGAAGAGATGATGAGATGGCACTGCTTGGCACCGGGTATGTACCTCCCTCTCATACTAGTCAAGTGTCACATGCTTCTCCCAGCTCTAGATGCCAAGTCTGGTCTGTTCTCCACCTGGCTTGGCTAGGGTGGAGGGCATACAGTCAAGAGTATTTCCTGGCATAGAAAAAGGCATTCCTGAAAACCAGGTCAATTCCTAGCCCTAGAAAAAGAACGAATAAGAGCTGGTTTAAACACATTCAATTCTGTGGCCCAAATCCTGTCCCCCTCCAATGCAAACAAGGAGTTTGGCAGGATTGCTCACCTTTCTGAACACTTGAACAATCCAGCGTACCTTGTACACACCAGGTTGGCCAGGTTGTAGCTCTGTGCACAGAATCTGCATTAGCTCTCTGAGTATCAGGATGAGATGCCCCATTCCCAAAGCTCTAAGAGTGCATTTCCCATCAACTGTATTAAGGAATCAGTGTCCTTCAAAAGAGCCCTTCAGAAAGGAAAATTACTATATCCCCCTTTTCCCTTCCAGCCTCACAGGAAAGAATACCTGGGAAAAATTCTCGCAGTTTCCATCTGTGGATTTAAAGGAATAGGATATATATCCTCCTATTTTCTATGCCTTTACTAATTTATTTAAATTACTAAATAAGAGTATTCAAAAGGTTTTCCTCAGTGAGGAAAAAATGGATAGGAGAGAGCTTTGTACAGAAAGTAATGAAACAAAAGGTCTTACCACTGATTCTCTCATCTTTTCTGGGAGTGGATCTGCTGACGAATCTTCAAATTGTTGACGTAGATAATGAGGGACGTATTTGCACTGAATAAGGGACCTGTTAAAAAAAATCCTAGTTAGGATACTTCTGAACATATCTAACAGATACAAATATCCCTGGGGGGGGGCAAAGGAGGAGAAACAGCCTCAGATTTCCATCCTCATGTATTCAGTAGCTACCTTATCTCTGTATAGCTGGAGATTGACACAAACCAGCTCTACCTGTGAAAAAAGGGTAAAACTTCCTCATCAACATGTTAAGGAGTCTCAGCAGTCCAATTAATGTGACCCAGTCATTTAAAGGAATGAGCAGAGAGGGTGCTGTTGCATTCATGCACTTTATTAGTGTTTCAGCTAAACTGAAACCAAGATGGGAGTTGTTTAGATCCACATTAGAAAGGTCAATGAAGCTATTTCTGCATAAATTGTATATTAATCCTCATTTCAAGATTTATGTGCTACTTCCTCTTCCAACTTGAAACTGATGCCACAGGCCATCCCCTAAATATTGTTTCCAATCTCCTTAACTTCCTCTAATTAAGTCCAGAGCTGTTTTTAAAAAAAAAAACTAATCTTAAACTTCTTTGTTTAAGGACTATACATTTTTTACGATTGTACAATAAACATTTGATGTTGTACACATTCTTAATCTTGAGATACTTAACAACAATGCAAGCTGCTGAAGACCTGATTAAGAATGTTATGAAATAGATAAGTAGATTTAAAAGTTAAAATGGATTTAATGGTTTAAGATTACTTCCTCAAACCAGAAGTCTTAAGGAAATACAAGGTTCTATTTTACTAAAGAAGTTAATGAATTGGTGTGTCCTGCCTGAGGAGTGGGAAAGAAGAATACATTTAAATTACTTCAAAACTGAAGTAGCTCACACTTCCATGCTGATTTGCAATTTACCTGTGTGTATTTCACTCCAAGGTGAAATAAATCTCCCTAATAGAGCACACCACTTCCTTCTGTATCTGAGTTCCATACCGCAATGGTCGATGAGCTACACACAACCTACACAGAGCTTGATCCATGTCTTATTGACATTTGTGCCAGATACAGTATGCCTTGGATAAAGTTAATGACAATAGACATAAGCAGTTCTTGTTGCTTTGCCAAATCAGAACTTAGTAACGTATAGATACCAGAATCTTTGAATCTTCTATATGGTAATGAAGCTATTTCTTCCCTCTTTAGTAGGATTTGCTGGGATGCCAGTATTATTCTGGTGCCCTATATCCTTTCCTTTCTCATCAGAATTCTCCTTTTCTCAAGCTTTTCTCCTCAAATATAATCTTGGATGGCCTAAAAACCTCTCCACTTCCCCATTCTCTACTGCATTATAGAGATGTGCACCCAACCACCTTGACTTACCAGATGCCTACTGCAATCTTCACATGCTAAAGAGCCTTACCACAAGATGCACAGAACACATTTCTTGAATCAAAGGAGAGAACCTATGGGTTTCCTCATGGGCCCTTTGCACTGTTGTAGGATAAGCCTGAGTTGTCTGTGATGCAGAATCCCAGAAGGTATGGCGGTACCAGCTGTGCAAAACCCACTTGTTTGCTTAATCCCACAGCCATAAATATAGACGCTCAGCTGCTTGTGGACCACCACAGCCCCCACATCAGTCACATAGCACAGTTCCCACAGGAAAGCTCACGTCTGCCACCCTTGGGCTGTGGATCTATGGAGTGCTCTCATATCACCTCAATCTGCGGATTACAACATTGGAACTTCTCCCCTGGATCTCTCGTTTGCAGTGTCAGCTCTTAATACACACTACTTTTCCTCAGCTACCTCCAGTAGACTGTGTCAGAGCAGAAAAGGAAGGAGTTAATCTCAAAGAGGCACAGCCTTATGACAGTGACCCTCAGCAAGAGCTGGAATTGAGCCATCTTCCCAGCACATCAAATGTCCTTTCTCCTTGCCACAGTGCTATTCAATGCACATTCTGAAACTTTAGTAACCTGAGCACCCCCTCAAGTAAATTGCTATCCTCCAACGTGGCAAGCGCACAATTTCCCAGAGGGTGAAATCTGCTTCAAAGAATTTGGATAGTTCTGTTTAAAAAGCACCAACTTTACCAGTAATCTGACTGCAGCACTTCATTTATTTACAGGACTGATACCAACCAGGCAGACATGGCAAGGAATTTACATTTCACCACAGTACTTTTGGAAGATGATGCCTGTGGTTCCAAAACTTAGGCATCACTCTCACTGTGTGCTGTACAGAGTAATCAATAAATAACATCTGCAGGCAACTTACATCAGCACAGATGGGTCACTGCTTTGTCTGCTGAGGTGATAAGAAAGTGCAACTAGTAGACCACAGAAAGCAGAAAACAGCGCTGGAATGTGTTGTGCATCCCAGGGTTCCTTAACAGAAGGACAAAAAACAAAGTATTTGTAAGTTAGGAATGCAAAACTCAAAAAAAAAATAAAAAAATTAAGTAGGCTAAACTATGCATGCAGTATTAAATGCACAGCATCTAAATTTGTGCACCATCTACCAAGGACTGGAAATTCTTTATCACATCAAAGTCTATCAATGTGAAAAAGACTGCAATTACAGGCATGTTTTGTGATCATATTATGTAATGCCTCTATAATCAGCAATTAGCTAGGAAACCATATGAAAGGCAGGTTTTCTTTCCTCCTTAATGAAACACTAGAGGCAAATTCTCATTAAAATGAGATGTGAGTGAAATGAACTGCACTGTATTTGTCTAAACTCTAAAATGATGTATAGTTACTTGACCTGTGGCCAGACTGCATATGACAAATGCCAATGTCGCCTAAATCAGGCAGTGGGGCACAGTTCTGGCACCTCTCTCTGAAATCTTCCTGCTGCTTTGCACAATACATCCAGGCTCTGCATCTTTTGCTTGAAAAATTTCACTGTTTGTACAGGACCGATATTTTCACAGAATAAGGTAGGTTTACTAGTCTTATTTTACCCAGTGACATGCACGATTTCTTAGCAAAGCTGACTCACGTTAAGAACCATGCCATTTCTTTTAGATGCAATGAATACCAGAGTAGAGACAAACTAATTTTCTTTTAAGGGACAAACATCCAACCAACTGCAAAATGAGGTTTCTTTGGAACGGAACCCTGAGATTCTCATTATCCTAAGAGTATTATCACAGAGGTGAAATTTTAAATCCAAGAATCATCTTACCCTCATCATAGTACTGAACATCACAAAGATGACAGATGGAAGCACCTAGTTCTACCAAACAATCCTACTCAAAAGAACCACTATAGGAGAGAGTTACATGGTTATTACTGAAAGAATCCAGAATCATTTCTTTGACAAAGTCAAACTTTACCATCCAATTTCACTCTTCATTGTTCCCAGTTCTGGGGCTAAATACATTTTCTGTTAGCTTTTCCCATACTTAGTCTCAGATCAGAAATCCGTATTCTTCAAAACACTGAAGAAAACTAACTGAAGCCAAAATGTTCTGAAAATGGCTGAATTACAGCCTATCCAAACACCTGTCACGTTTCCAGAAAAGTACAACGGCATACAGATCCACTCAGCAGTTTCCAGTGCATGACTGCCCCTTCGCCCTGCAACTTATTTCAAAAGCTTTTACAATACTGTAAAGAATCCGCCAAAATATCTGGTATTGAAAAGTATCAGTATTCAGTTTGATAAATCATTCTGCCCTCTTTCTACTGTAAAACTTCACACAGCTGATTCCCCATATTTATGTCTCAGGAACTCTTTACTTTCATATTTTACACACAGCTTGTGTGTCGGGCTAGTCTGTGTTTCAGTTCCAAAGTGTCATTGTTCCCTCAAAGGTCAGCTCCCTCAAAGCGAGCCAGGAAGGCAGGCAGGACAGGCATCAACATTTGCTATGTGCCCAGAGAGCAGGATTTTCCAGAACAATGCTGCAAAATGTTGTACAAAAATATGAGAATGAACAAAACGTGTCTTTCTCTGACATCAGTGTGATGTACACCCTGTTCCATTTTGTCGTTCTCCTCCCCCACTAATGATGCCTGTTAGAGCTTTAAATTAAAAAGATGAAAAAAACAATATAGCTAATAATTGGACAATGATTCTTCTCAGTGGGAATACAGGAATGACAGGTTTTAGTCTTGGAAACTGGTATTATCTGTCATACTAGACAGGGAGTTTGATTTCTTACTTTACCTCCTTAGGTTGAGGTGACACGTAGTGCTTTCACATACAGTTTTAAGTTTGATGCAAACAAACACATAGTCATTTTTAAAACAAGTGAAACAGACTTAGAGGGTTAAGGATGAAAGAGATGAGTTAAAACAGACCCAGTGGTTGGGAGGTGGTATTCCACTGCAACCACAAAATTGCCTAATCTCAAAACAATCCACTAAAAAGGAAGATAAAGCTGTCTTTGAACTTATGAGCCTTTTAGCACTGGTAGAGCTGGGGATGCAAATGTATTTTTTAAAAAGTGGTGATAGTACTTTTCTGTCCTACATTATTTATCCTTTTCGCTTCTTTCCTCCCTTAAAAAAACAGAAATGGAAGTAGCATACTTATCTTTCAAAGATACACTCAAATAAATCATATGTTCTACTCCAGAAACAAAAAATGCTCTGAACAGAGAACTATTTGTGGTAAGTAGAAATTTTTGTTACTTTTTTTTTTAAGAATATTCCTCTCAACAAAGACTTTGCATATTGCTGCAGCAGTAACATTATTGAAGGTGAAGGAATTTGCGTAGTGGCTCGCTTTTTAAATACGGAGGTAAACTGCAGCTGTTCTTCACAAAGTGCACACACCTTCTGATTTTCCACTCTTATGTTTTCATCATTATTTGTAGAATCATAGAATGGTTTGGGTGGGAAAGGACCTTTAAAAGTTATCTAATCCAACCCCCTTCAACTTGACCAATCCTTCCCTGGTCTTCCTCCTTACCTCCACTCCCCAGTTTCATCATGGATCTAATGCTATTGCTCCTATCAAACAATACACAGGACAGCTGTTGATGATCAGTCATTCCACATATGTGATGATAAACTGAAAGAAATATTATCATCCCATTTCTGAACATATAACATGCTCTGAGTGAGATTGCAAAAGGGAATCCTCCTCACCCCTAAAAAGCATGAGAAAACGGTAATGACAGCTTGTTCTCAATGTTAACTATAAGCTTAACTGTATTACCATGGACACTCATTTTCAGTGAACACTAACAACCAGAAAAATGTGTGTTATTCGTGAGCCTCATGTCATACTGGTTGGAGACAAATTCTAGGCAGAGACAGCTACCATCTTAGCCTTATCTTCCCATTATCCACGGAAAACAAAACATTACTTTCTCAGAAGAGCTCCAAAAACTTGAGACATGGTAAGCTACCAGAATATAGGTATCACTGTCCTTTCTGAGCAATGTTGCCTCCATTTCTCTGCACTTCCAGCTGCTGTCTGTGACCTTGTTTTCATTGCTGAAATTTAAAACCCACACGGATGGGACTGATCAAGGGATGTGCACATGTGAGCACACACCACCTTACAAAACAGGGTCCCAGTCTGCGACCAGGATTCCTTGGCTAGAGAGTAAGATAAGCAACAACTTCAAGCAAGGAGGCATGGATACTCATGTTTCACGTAATGGTGAGTTTATCCTAAACAAGAAGTACAGATTTCTACATTCCCATACAGTGAGATACTTTCATAAGTATAACCTTGACCATATTGGATTCTGCAGGCATAATTTACTTTTTCTGTTATATTTAGACAGTAAGTTCTTCTTATACACAGAAAACTGGAAGTGTAACTATTGAAGTTATGTCTTAAGTGTGAGTCTGACTATGGCTGCAAATATCGCTCACTGAAACGCAGGATATCTGACAATTCTGTCCAAAATTAGCACTCCTAACAGCTCTTGCTTGAACCTCAGGAGTCTCTAAATTGGAAAGTACATAAAATTGATGAGCCTTGTCTTCAAAACCTCCAACAGGGTTGGATGTATTTTATGTGGTAGAAACAAAGCTGTCTAATAATCCTCTGATTCTACTTTTGGTCACTTACACTTCTGGGAATTCTGTTTAGACACATGGGCTCATTCAGTGCTGTTTAGAAATTTATTTGGGCAATCTTAACAGACTGAGAGAGATGTATGCTTGCAATTCCTTTCCATTATAAAACCCTAAGACAGATATTTCAGAATTATTAGTACACAGCTAAAGCCTGCATTGTTCAAAACAGGAATCAAGAAGCACTGTTATTCTGATTAATGAGTTTAAAACTCATTAAACAACACACCAGACTACATCAGTGTGAGCTGAGAATGGTTTAAAATACACAGAGGATTTTTAGTAAGTGTCCCTTAAAGCAATAAACAAGTTACCAGAAAATACTTTCTTTCAGGTGTAAGGTACTATATGGGGACTATATAACTTTCATTAAAAAAGATATGTACTTAAACAGAGCTGGAGGAGGCAGCTGTACCACATGTAAACACATTCACATTGGTTTAATTTCTCTGATCCAAATCCAAAATCTGACATTTTTCCTGGCTGATTAAGATAAACCACAAGTTCCTTAAGCAGTTTTTAAACAAAAAAGCTGGATGACAAATAATTAACTGGTTCTGCATAAGTTTCAAATCTATACTAGTTGATTGGAACAGAAGGCAGAATAGAAGGACTGACTGATTCCAGAAACCTTCAGGGATGTGCTCTTCTGCCCCACAGCAAAACACTGGTGTGATGGAATACCAAAGGCTGATACCAGGATGGCTCCATTCCAGACTGAATAATGGTGGAAAAAGTAGAAGGGCTTTTTTTCAAAATATCTGTTAAATATTTGGGCATAGACCACAAAAGAGATAGAGTGGGAAACAAAAATCAGCACATCAGGTAATTCTAGTCAAGTGAAAAAGATGTCACAGAAGTTCCTGTGTCTTCAATCTGATGGATGCAATATCTGAAAATAAAAACACCTCCTCCAGGAAAAAGGCATAACCCTTTCATATATCAAAGTTAAGGTAGCTATTAGAACTGCCAGTTGCTCTTCAAGATTACAGGACTGAAGCTGAGATCAGAAATTAAAGCCAGGCTGCAGTGAATGTAGATAATTTTAAGCTAAACTCTGTTATCCAATAGCTTCAAAAAAGTAGCCAGCTGAAAAATTGCTGCTAGTAGATTTAACAATCCAAGGAATGACCAAAAGAGGTGATAAAACCATGTCTGGGATTTAGAGCTTTTTGTTAAACAAAACTAAATGAAAGTTCATAAAGGACCTGGAAACAACTGGAATGAGAAGTGATGATATCATTAAGCAGAGGCCTGGGAGATAAAGAAAATCTCAAAGCAAGCAGCAGAAATTCAGGTCATTGACTTCAGAGGCTAAGGTATTTATCTTCTCTCTTGCCTGAAATCAAGTTCACAGTATAGTTGTATGCAAAGCTAGATAAGCAGTTGGTGTCATACTACTCATGACAGAAATGTGTCATGGAATAAGATGCATGAAAAGATGCTTCACAGAACCTGAAAACTGTAGCCAAAACACCTTTGTGTCACTGGGATAACATAACTGTAAACCAAAAATCTATCCAGGTGACTTTGCATTATCACTAGAGCAAACAATTGCTGTTTACCAGCTATGTCAGACAGCACCTTGATAACCTGCTCCACTCACTACACGCTCCTTTGACTGACAATAGCTATGAACACTGTCCTGTCCAGCAGTCCTCAAGGCCTCAAACACAGAGACATGGAATTCCAGCTTTCTGAATAAATTATCAGTTATAATTTTACATGTAATACTCTCTGCTTCCTACTGTGAAAAAAATTTGTTTCCTTTTTTTCTTTTTTCATTTGACAGCTTTAAAGAAAAAGAAAACTGATCAGCACCACCAGATGAGGACCCAACAAACTGCAAACACACAGTCCCTCCACACAAATACCAATCAAGGGCAAAGCCGCTGACAAGCACTCTGAGGAGGGTGGCTGATCACTTGGCACAGCAGGTGGGACCCCCCCTCACTTCTCAGTCAATTCCAAACAAGAGGATCCTTTTCCTCCTCCAAGTGTCCAAGTCACACAACTGAAACATAGGTCTCCACATCCACGCAAGTGAGCTTGTGTCTGGCCTTGTAATAGACCGTCCCTCATCTTAGTTGTGTGCAAAGTGCATGCTTGGCCACATAACACCCTGCGTCCTCGAGGTGAGCACTTTGTAGCCACACCCCAAAACACATCATGTGCTTTTGATCAAGTCCTGTGATGGGAAATGTAGAGCAGCCAGCCACATTATCCAACCGGCACATTCACTGCTAGCACAAGACTAGAGAACTGTCTATCCTCTTTAGGCGGCATGTGGATTTTAGCCACGAGAGAAAAACATTTCCAGTCATGCAATAGCAAAGATGCTGCAAGGTCATTCAGAAAGAGCGGCAGATGAATTCATTGGGCATGCCGAATTTTGTCTGCAGACCACAGGATAAAGTCTCAATTGTGAATACTGTATAATAATTTTCCCCAGGCAACTTATCTGAACAAGAATCAATGACAATTATTAAGTTAAAGTAATGATACAGCTTTACCACAGCTGCTTTTTCATAAAGACTCTCAGCTGGTATTGTACAACACAATTCAACAGCAAAATCAGTCTGGACAAGGCACAGGATTTCAGTACAGGCCTATTTGTCTCAATTCTCAGAGCTTGTATTCACATGTTGAAAGTTAACCTGAGTACTTATACTGTTTTGTGGGCATACCACAAAACAGTTGCTCAATTCTTACGTTTAATTTTTCTAAAATTGGAGTTCTAGAGCAAAGAATTAATTGCTGTGAATTTTCTATCCTAAAATAATATCAAAATTCAACTGCAACTAAATCAAACTATCGTACATACGTATATACAGTTTCTGTTCTACAAATGAAGAAGAAAATCTCACTTACAATTCTGTGGTAAACTAATTATTCTTCTAATGAACTTCTTCAGGAATAATACATTTCCTTTTGGAATGATTACGAGAAATGAGGCTAGACTATTTCATCCTGCAATATAATAATTAGAACACAAGAACCACTTAAGGAAGCAGTGGCTCAAGCCCGATACCACTGGAATGGGTCTTCAGCTTAGGAGTTTGATGTAAGCAATTGTTCAACAGTAAGAAACACACAACCACTTAGAAGTCCATTCTTCTCTGCAATTTATTTCAAAAATAGAACTCTGCTAGTTACACCTGCTGAGTTATAAGATGTTCTGCCAGTAAATAGAGTTTACATTTGGAGATGCTACATTTCAGCCAAGAAATAAGCTTTGTAAGCCAGAAATCCTGCGCCTGAGAGAGCCTATCACGTTTCCCTGCCCTGAATGTTTTTGACTGTGACGATTTTTTGACCTCTGTAAATACTGCAAATTTTGCTCTCTTGGTTTTTACAAACTGTCTAAAAGTTAAAGGAGCAAAGTAAAAATAAAAAATAAAGAATAGCTGTAAAGTGCAAGTGCATAAAAGATGCCATTTCTATCTTAAAGAAAACCATCTACTTCGTGCAAAACACCTCAGTAAAATAGTCTATCGCATTTGCTCAGTTTTGAGTCAAACTCTGCGATTTCTAGTGCACCAAAAGCACCTTTCACAGTGGTCCCTATCTGGGATCAGATTCTTCTCTTACATTTAAGCCAATTTCTACTTCCCCTCCACTAACCAAAAAATCATTATTTGGCAATGTTATAGATAATAATAGTCCAAAAGGGAAAAAATATCTGAACCTGACTGATGAACATTGAGAGTTAAGACAGGCGCTCACTTCATAACTTCTAGAAGAAAAAAAATGTAATGAAATTCCAAGCACTCCAGTAGATTGAGATTATGAGCTGAAGCAAGTGGAATCATCTTTACACGCTTTAAATTAACCTCCTTAAAAGCGCTTTCACAAGAACAGTGCCATAAAAATTCAAATTAACTGTAATTTCTGTGTGAACAGAGAGTCTGCACTTAATATTGGTGATTTACAACAGATATCTTGTAAATCTTTCACAGCACTCTACAACTTCAGGGTAGCATTAAAATCATATCTCTAAGCAGTTTGAAGTCTAATCCATGAGGAGATTGCTTATCTACAAAGCCACCTGCATGCTGTAATTTAAAGTATTATGTTGAGAAAGGAGTCCATAGAATATTTTAAGATGCTTTCCTTTAACACTGTTAACAAAAATAATTTTTAACATATTCATCACACCGCTTCCCTACTCTCAACTGGTCTATCACCCTCTGCTAACCTTAGGGGAAAATATAATCATTTCCCTAAATATTTACCTGTTGAACAGTGGTGTAACAACTCCTTCTTTCCATATAACTATTTCCATTTTTTTTTCCATTGTTTCCCCTGCCTGCCCCACTAGATTTTTCTCACTCTGTTCATCCTTACAGAGAGCCACATTCTCCATCCCAGCTGCCAGTTTCTCAGTCATAGTCGGAAAACAGTAGCAGGAACACTAGCTACTTTAGGAAACTGTGTAAGAACCAGTTAAGCTTTTTAGCATCACACAGTTGGGTCAGGTCAAACCAGTATAACTGATATGCTGGGCATTTAACGTGTTGTAATGCAGCACTGCCCAGCAGCTGAGTTGCCATAATTTATTGTGCAGGAACTCAAGCCACCCAGGGGCAAAATGGTGGCTTAACACATTTTACCTTAGTATTGGGAGTGGTTATGAACACATGCACAGCCAGCTCTGATAATCTGTGAGACACCATTAAGGGACTGTGATAGACCTTTTTTGATTTAGGCTTCCATTCAACATTTTAAGTGGAAAATTGTTAAAAGCCATTATAGAAATGCTCATGTTCCTTAAAAAGTTCCCTTAAAGAAACATCTTATTGCCTCATATCTGTGTAACTTGCCAGCCTGGATGTTGACATGATACATCCTCGGCTGTTGTAGAACCTCATATAGTGGGATCTCTATGCATGCTATGCATATGTAGCACCACAAAGCATCCTCTCACACATGCCCACAAGATGTCAAGAGCAGCTTGTAAATCACTGCACATCCTGGTGAATCCCTGCATGGGCACTGACAACATCTAGCCTGTAACGAAACACTGTCAAAGAATTGTACCTTAAGGGATAAAATTTATCAGAAGTCTAAGACAAAATTTTGGTCTTGCTGTAGTCACCAGGAAGATTTGAAGGCAGTCAAAATTTCACTGCTATTTTTTAAAATAAAACAAAAATTGTAGAGGACATACACATTAACTGGAGGAGGAAAAAAAAAAAAGTGCTTTACATTGACTATATCTCAAAATGCAGCATCTGCCTGAAGGAAAAAAAAAATAAAAAAAAATTCAACATTGGGCACCACTGGGAAGGGTACTGAGAATAAGCGAGTCATTTTGTCAGCCTACAGAGCCGTGGCACACCTGCATCCTAAACAGCATACAAAACTTACTCTCCAGATCTGCAGGTTACAGTAGAGTAAAATAAGGCACAGAGTAGGGTGACTAACTTAGTTACTCCTGAGAGGGCTGCTACTTTACAAGGAGACACTAGAAAGCCTGGGACTCTTCAGTTTAAAGAGAAGATGTTTGTGGGGGATATGACACCTACAAAACCGCGAAGGCAGCAGATACAGGGAATGCAGAACAGTTCTTCAACAATTCCTGCAATGCAAGGCATAGTGTCGAAATCACTAGATCAGTTTAAAACCAACGAAGGGCAGCACTGCTTTGCACAGAGCACAGTGAACATCAGCTTGTTGGCACAGACTTATGAGATAGACAGGTGCAGCACATTCAGGAAGGGACTCAGCAAATTCACAAACAAGTCTACAGGTACCAAATGAAATAAGCAGGGACACACTTTCAAACGCCCCTAATCTAACAACTGTGGATACTGGTGAAATATCAGGGAAGAGAGTGGCAGACAGTCACCCGGTTTGCGTTAAATTCCTAAATAGCAGTTCCCTAAAGATGCAGACACATTACTGGGTTAGATGGTCCACTGGTCTGTCCAAGCTGAACATTTAAGTACAGGTCAATAGGAGTTGCAGCTTTTTTCAGCCAAGGAGGGGAAACTCAGTGAATCCTTTCAAACTGATACATGTAAGAGGCAAACAGTCACAGGCATTAGACACACATTTACTGTAGCATTTCTACTACAGTTCAATCTATTTCAGTGTAGCTAACAGGCAGAACCTCAACCATGGCTTGTAAAGCTTATCTTTATAAACAACAGTAACACGGAGACATCGAACAGTGCTGGTCTCCCTAGACTACATGAATTTTTAGCTTGAAATGTTGATGTTTTGCAATGTTTTTCTGGCTTACCTTCACTGCACTGAAGCAGAAAGCATATAGGACAATCAGAACCACAAAGCTTCGGGAAATGCTGTATAGTGCAGATACAAACCCAGTAGCAGCTGAAACACAAGCATTATACGTTAGTTAATTTCTTAGCAAAAAGAATATGCAATCAAAAGAAAAAAAATAAAAATGAAACAGCTCTTGCATCACAAGAAGTATAGAGATTAAAATCAGGTATCACAAAGCTGGTGGTTAAGAGAATACCTTCAATGCCTCAGAGGAGCTCCAAAAACTGTTTACAGCTAAGACTGAAAGCCTGATGTGACACAGGCTAAGACATAGGCTCTGGTGTCATTCCAAAGCATCCTAACTTACTTGGTCAATCATGATTTCTATCATATTATGATACACGAATGAATTTAAAGGGGGAGAGAAGGATGCCAGCTGATCTCTTGCTATAACCTCTTTTGAGAGCTTCCAGAAGCAGGGCAGGAAAAGCTGTCAGACAGAATGAGGAGTTTACCAGTCTCAAAAATGGAGGCATAGGAGTTGCAAAATCGTGCTCGACATACACTAGAATCATCACTATTGATAAGATGAGGACTTTATCCAACCCATTATTTTCTCCAGGTATTTATGAGACAAAAAGCAAAGAACATCCGTATCACCTGTACTAGTTTTAATCACTTGCCAAAGGGTACGTCTACAAGTAGCAAGCAGAATGATGCAATAAACATGGGTCTGTGAAATGAAAAGTGCGGAGGATTTCATATCCATGATACATGTGTTTGAGGTGCCGTACTTCAGACTCTCTCTAGTCTGGGCCCACACACTGTATGCTCATTAGTGTTTGTAGTGCAATAGGTGCACCCTTACAATGCACCTTTCTTTTAAGTTTTGTCCAAATGGAACCCAGTCTGCATACATCATTCCGTGATGCAAAACGTGTAGCAAGTGGGAGCAAGGAGGAAGTTTGCTTCTGATCCAAATTAAGATGACAGGGTAGATATATCTCAACCTTCTCTCTTACTTAAGCTATGGTGATAAACAAAATGTACTACCAACAACAACAACAACAAAAATAACTAAAAAAGAGGCATTGTCTGTCATGGGCCTTGTTTAATCTCTGAAATAACACCGAAAACAATTGAAAAAAAAACAAAAACACACATCCATTGTTATATGAATATGTCTTACTATGGAACAATGCCAGCGTTTTAAAAATATTTTTTTAATGAAATTTGAATAGATTTTGGTTTTTAGTTTTTCTTTTCTGTACATAAAGACTAATGTCAGATGTGTGAGGAAAGAGCTTTCTGATGTCAATCACATTCTGCAGCTTATAGTACATGTACGTAACTTTTCAAAAGAAAAAAGAAAAAACTAATCAAGGGGTTTTTATTAGTAATCACCTCACCATTATACGAATGTTATAAGCTGTTTGAGCAGCTTTAACATGCACAGTGCCTTAAAACACGCATAAACATAGCCTAATCTAAGGTTATAAGCCCAGAAAGGGCTAGATCAGGCTGCAAGTTACTACTTACCAGAACCACCAAAAAGCAACATGTCTATTTGCTCCAAAAGATATATACAGAAGGTGTTGATTTGAGGGAAAAGACCAAGAAGAGAAATTGCAGGAAAGCAATATAAAAATACTGAAGAGAAAAAAAAAATTAAAAATGTTAAAATGCAGTAATACATCACAATATATGGAGAACAGAGAAACATGCATCATAACCGAACAAAAAATTGTTGCAATAAGTTCTGAAGATTACTCAAGTGAGAATATCCTAACTTCAGCAGCAACAATTACACTTCCTTTCACTTATATCCAAAATAAATTATGCTATTTTACGTGCAAGAAACTAAAGATCAGAAGTTAACTTCAAGCTTTTAGATAAAAGCTGCAGCAGAAATAAAAGCATTATGTATCCTTACTGCTGCTCAACCAAGTTACATTTGTTCTATGTAAAGTGCAAACATTTTAATTTACAGACTTCAGAACTTCTTTGCATCTGAAATCGTTCAAGCACATGTATAACCATTCAACATAAATAAACAAAAGACATTGCAATAGCTAAGATCCTAAATATCTTGGCTATCACAATATCCTGCCTCTGCCAGCAATCAACAGCAAACACTTAAAAGCAGCAATGTAAAAATGGGATAAACCTAAGGTGAAACTTCTCCAGAATATTTCCCCAGCTTCCACTCGGATGGACTCCAACTTTGCAGTAGTGAAAGAACATTAAAAACAGTAAAGAAACCCAAGGCTAAAACCTATTGTGGCATCTTTTCATAGTATCTTTCTAAACAGGAACACTAATTTAAACGGCTGCCTTACAGTCAAGGAAAAGCAGGAGACAATAATTCAGGTTACTGGGCTGCTAGTCTTACGTTCTGTTCACTTCCAACCATTTCTCCTTCCCATTCATTTACTCTTAGTTCCATCCTAGAAAATGTTAAGCAGAGTTGTGTAGCAAAGCATCTAAGCACACACTTGATCCAAGTCTCCAATACTGTCAGCTTTCAAGGATACATGCATATGTCTAATTGTATTCCTACTGCTTCGTTGTACTAGTACCTTTCTGGTAAAGGAAAGAGCTGTGTGTCAGTCACTATTCCTCACAAATAAGTATGTATTTGTTAGTTTACCGAGACTGCGGTTTCCTCCTATTCATTCTCATAAAAAGTAAGTTAAACAAATCACTAGTACAACTTATTCCCCTTCCCGTCCCAGTCCAATTTTGAGAGGTAACAATAGGATTTGTGTTCTCTGTTGAAAACTAATTTCACATTTTACTCCAGCTCTCCTGACTAATGCATCTTATACTAAAATAAAATACACTGAATTTGATCTGACAGCTTTTATCTTCAGTGTATTATACAGTACTGCTATCTAATATTATAAATCTTGCTAAGGAAGTCAAACATGGGAGAAAGAATGACATACTCAAGTGCTAAACACAGACATAGCTCACTTAAGTGTACTTGCATTCACAATGCACCCTTCATCATGACTTCCTGCTGTTGGAACAAATTATACAGACTCAAGAAGACGAGAAAACACTGTCTCCTCAATCTCTTACATGCATTTATTAACCTCTTTCTTTACTGCTCTGCTCTTCTTTTAGATATTCCACCAAGCTCTACCAAGTCAAGCAAGGACCACTCTTGAAGGCAGATAATGGGATGACAGCAAACTGTCTAGCAGGCCATGTGGATCTGCCACAGGATCAGCTATTCCAAAAGGGAAAAGTTGGTTCACTACAGCAATGTTCTCATCTCACCCTCTATTAATACCAAGAACAATCCTAACAAATTCTTTAGCTAAGGTAGCTTTGTTTATCTCATCCTGCAAAGGAGCATACCAGAAAGGAAAATAAACAGTTGTGACTTACAAAAGGACTGAATTTAGGAACAGTAGTCTCCCTTGTGGGAAGCAGACAAACAGTAACTGATAAATCAGTTGGAAATGTATTACGCATTCCTGAGAGAATCTCTTTAAGCATCACATATTTCCACACAGGCCACCACCTTTAAGAGCTTCAAGAGTAAGAGATGCTTGCGTGGGCTTATGGCATTTAATATTGCAGTTTGAAGGTTTCCTCTAAACAAGCAGCTACCAGGTAAGTGTAGAAAGGAAACAATTTTTTTCTTACTTTGGAAACTTTGGGTCTTTTGAGAAACATAGAATGGTAACTCCATGGCAATGTCACTGTAAACACTTCAGAAGTTTAGAAAAATACTATTTTTAAAAAAAAATTATATACCTGAGTACTAGTCCATTTGATTTGTATGCATTAGCATACATACGTTTTCACAGGGAATGAAAAAAAAAAAAGAAAGTGTTATTTCAGTGAGAAATAGTCTTTTTGTTCTCCTCCTCCTGAACATAGAAGAGGAGAAAATTCAGAGGGACTTTCTTCCTGACAGAAGCTCAGTCATTGCTGAATGTAGCAGGCAGGGAACTTGCTACCACAAAATTTTACTAGCATCTGATACTTACTCTTCTGAGATGTCTGCCAAATAATTTCACTTAAACAGTTTAATCACAAAACCTATCATGCATTCAGTGCGTAACTACTTTTGTCACTAACCACATCTGCAGCACCTAGTTACTGAGGTTGGCTCTGACTGTGTCCTTACACTATGTATGTTCATCAAGCAAAAAGGTCAATTAAAATAAGGAATTCAAGATGAAAACCATAGTTAGAATGAATTAAAGTCATGATCTCCCAAGTAATATAAATGAATAGCAGAACCATCATCAATTTAAAACAGATCAGAATCAGATCCTAATCAGATTGGTTGCAAAGAAAGGGACCTTTTAGAAACCACATTTCTTAATCAGGTTACACATCTAACAAATTTCCACTGATTTATAATCTTGTTTCAAGGCTTTTATCATAGTATGCAATGCAGCATCACACTAGTTCCTTGGTAAGTCCTTTCTGTGATTTCCATCAAATTAGCTTCTTACCATAGTAAACATCTAAAACAGAAGATTTTCCCTTTCCTTAGCGTTTGTAATGTGTAGACAAAAATCCCTTGATTTCCCAACATATCAACTCTGAACACTACAGTAAATTATGAGTAAAATGTCAATTAAGTAGTCACCATATGACGGGGCTGCCCTGACCCTAAACCGCAACACAAACCAATAAAGTGATATCAAAAATACCTAGCAAATAGGCAAAAAACCAAAACAATAGCAACACATCATTGGTATTCAGTGGGGTCAACTTCCCTCCTGACTTTGTTCTGGTCAATAAATACTTCTATAACCCCAGTGCCTAAGGGAATCTATATTCTAAGTACAGCAAGATGCTGGAGGATGCCAGGCTGCCATGGCTTACAGAAGCAGCCGTACTGTGAATACTTGCAAGGATTCACAGCAGCCAGAAGTTGGGACTCCTATAAAGACAAAGCAAGGAACAGTCAAAATGTGGCACCAAACAACATTTGAACAAATACACCTTGGCATAATAACAACAGAAGTCAAGCAACGGGAAATAGTTCCTTCTCCCTTTCTCATCAAACAGATGCCAGCTGGGAAGATAAGCCTGTATTTCCCCTCTCCTCCCATCCCTTCCTGGCTGTTTCAAGAACCTGTTCTATCTTCTCTTTTGAGGCCAGCCAAAATTACCACACTTTGTTTTCTTATATTGGTTGTTCTAGCTTTTCATTTATCTCCATCCCAAGCATCATTTAAGATTCTTGTTGAATTATTTATCAGCATTTTTACTGTTCACCTTTGACAGGCAGAGAAAATAAGATATAAGAGGAAACTTTAAAGAGACCAAAGGAAAGTAATGAAAGAAGCTAATGAAAATAAGTGAGATGCAGGTTTTCGTTATTCCCCTGTTTCTGGTGAGAAGAATTGAGAGTCAATGAGCCTGTATAAAGAATGAGAAGGCTTTCCTAAAAATAGTATGCCTTTTGGGCAGCAATAGCCGGACTTGAGTATAGCAAAAAGCAAGTACAACAGTCACAGGTAAAGAAAGACCTCAAAGGTCATATACCCTATACTACAAAGTTTTTTCCTCTATTACAGTAGGTTTTCCTGGTTCTAAATTCACAAACCTATGAGTCATCTTTTCTACACTACAACGCAGCTCTTGAGAAGTATTCACAATTTTACACTTAAAACTTTAACTCCTTTCTACCTCACAGTGTCGCACTACTTGACCTGAGTCCAGTTCAGCACTCGCAGTTGTGACACACGTGGAGCAGCACCACAGTTACAGACTGCAAATGTGTAACTGGAAGAAGTGTCCCAACAAAACAGAGTTATTTCCAGCTGTGGCCACTTCAAATTAGTGTCAAAGGATCACAGTCCCACTTTGGGGCAACATCTGAATGTCGTCAGCTACTTCAGAACATAATTCCAGAATGAAACGAGTTGGAAGAGCTACTGCAGAGCGGTCGCTCCACACTAACTCATCACATGGACAGCAAGATTAAACTAAACCAGCAAAAAGCATGTTCTTTATGAGCGGAAGAATGTCCGTCTGAGGACTTGGCACGGATTAGCTTCCAGGCATTAAATTTAAAACTCAGCTTATTCTGCAGTAACTGGTCCGCACAGACAAGCCCTTACAAAGATTAACTGCATTTCACAGATGATGTCTTTTGCTAATAACATCAGTGACTGTTAGTTTTCTACAGAGACTTTTCTACGAGCTTCATTTCATTAAGAACTCCTTTTACGTAAAGGAAGGTTGCCACACGTCCCCCACCCCCATCTTAAGTCATTCCAAATGTTCCTATCAATTTGAGTTATAGTTTCGCTTCCATAACATGCGTTTGATTGTCAACATGGGAAAACACAGACTACCCCAACTAATGCTTAACTCATTTTTACAGTCCTAGGAAAAATATTGACTCACCTATTACATGGTCTCTGGCTGACTGGAGAGATCTAGGTGAAAAGATCTTCAAACCATATATTGTGTAAACTGGAGGATTTGTGTCTTTAGATCCAGCATCTAGCAGCAAAATAAGGCCACACAATATACAAAAATATACAGGTCTGCTGTAGGTTATGATTTTATTGTGCCCCTGGAGAAAAAAAAAAAAAGAAAAAGAGAGAAAAATAAAAAAGCGTTTGAATTTTTTAGCCATTCCCCTACTGTGTCCACTGCATTAAACTAGAGAGGGTTCAGGAGTCAGACAAAATATTTTAATCACTTAAACATACTAATTAAAAAAAAAAAAAAAGTTACACAGTATTTTATCTTCTCCAGAGCAGACTTTCAAAAGGCATGAAAAGCAGAGTTAAGGCTAACTCCAGCAACCATTTACGCTTTTGAAAAATCTAACCTTCTGGACCTCTGAAAACACTCTAATAGCAGAAGTTGTCATTTTCTGTGGACGAAAAAAAAAAACAACAAAAAAATCTCAATCTGTCTGAACTTTTCTTTCCGGTAGAAAAATACTTTTTCCTATATTACTTTTATTTTCATTAATGTCTGCTTCAGGTAGCTTGGCTTCTTAAAAGCTAAATATAAAATTAATTTTTAGTTTCATCTTGGGAAGCAGAAAAAAAATTGCAGAGCCCCTCCTGTGTGCAGTGTGAAGCATGGAGATTGATTTTTTTGCAATTCAATACAATTCAAGGGTTTTTTTTGTTAATTTGAACCACTTGAGAGCAAACCAGGATCCTTCCAGGAGGAAGTGACACTCATCAGCAGTTTCTGGTCTCTCTCTCATGCAGCACTTTGAAATGATGATCCAAGGGAAACAATATGTGGGAGGATCTTTATCTCACGTCTTTCATACGCATCTCACACAACTGATTCGCACTAATCCTACAAAACACTGCTGTAGGGCTGTGGGCCAGGGAGAGTAACAGATGCTTAAGAAAACTCTTAATGGTTCTCCTTGTAGCAAGCTTAAGGGTAAATAAGGCTTTTTAAACACTGGTGAGTTGGAAGATTACTTGACTGTGAAAAGCCAGGAGCAAAGTAACAAGAATTCCAGTTTGCCCTGCGTAAAGCTGCTGTGAAATTGTTCTTGTTTGTCAAACATAATTTAAGTGACTATAATAAAAGATTATTTATTTTTTTGAGTCTAATCACTGATTTGAGGCAGGGGCTCTATTTGTTTGGCTGACAGCCAAGCTTGTATGTTAGCATTGCTATTAACTGATCTGTACTCTCTTTTGGGATCAATCACTTAACGTGGTGGCAGATTGCAGGGAACTACTGAGCTCATATTGCACCTCATATCCATGGAATAGGAATTAAGTCAGACTGACAACATTTAGTTGTTTAATCAGAGCTTCAATGTTTCTAATACCCTTTTTTTTTTTATAAATAGGACACGTGTCTACGAAAAACATCAAAGGAGAATTGAAAAGATAAAAATCTGACTTAATTTGTTCAATATATTTATCAATGATGTGGATGCAAGAGTTGAATGCAACATCAGTGAGTTTGCTGACTATATCAAACTGGAAGGTGCTCTTGCTTCATTTGAGGGACAGAAGGTTTTGCAGAGGGATCTAGGTAGATTGGAGCACTGGGCTATGGTTAATCAGATGAAATATAAGAAGTCAAAATGCCAGATTCTGCACCAAGGATGGAGTAATGCTGGGCACAAGAATAAACTGGGAGAGGAGTGGCTGGAGAGCAGCCCTGCAGAAAGGGACTCAGGGGTGCTGGTTGGCAGCAGGTCAAAAGAGGTGATTATCCCTTTATATTCAGTGCTGCTGTGGCCTTCTGGGCCCCATAATCTAAGAAGGCTGTGAAGGTCCCTGAATGCATCGAGAGGAAGGCAACAAAGATGGTGAAAGGGCTGGAAGGAATGGCCTATGAGGAGGAGTTAAGGACTTTGGGCTTGATTAGTTTGGAGAGGAGGAGGCTGAGGAACAACCTCATTGGTCTTTAGAGCTTCCTGAGAAGGAGAAATGCAGACTGAGGTGCTGAGCTCTTCTCCCTGGTATCCACTGATAGGACATGAGGAAATGGTTCAAAGCTGTGTCAAGGGATGTTTAGACTGGGCATTAGGAAGCATTTCTATCACTGACAGGCTAAAGATAGGCAGCCCTTCACTACAATGGGCATACGGCAGTGCAACTTATCAACACGATATTTTAGATATTAAGGGCTCACTTTGTTCTACTAGACAAACTCATCAAATTTTGACATGTAAAATCTATTTCATCTTGGTGAAACTACTCCATCCTGCACTCAGAGGAATTTAAATAATGAAGCAGGATTCCTTTTATATTTTACATCTCATTTGTTGAACAATCTTTTTTCTTTCTCCACTGACAAAAATTTCAGCGAAAACTCTTCCTTTCCCTTTGTCTGCCAAAAAATGTCACTGACTTTTTCAGGTCCATGTTTCTCATGAATATGTTTCAGAAACATATTCACATCCTACAAAACACAGTACTGGTGCATCTTGTATTTTGATAAAAATATACAGATTTTCAATAAAGCTAGAATAATTTCACAAACATTTCCATCTAGTAAAATAGCACTTTTGACTGCAAAACCTTTTGATGGGGAAACTTCAGAAAGATCTAATGATAATTTGTCTGTGGGTTCACACATGTAAGAGGAAAACGACAGAAGGCTTTATATAAAAAGTGTGTGCGCTCAGTTCTGCAGAAAAGCTTATAGGGACAAATTAAAAATACTTTAAGTGCCTTGTGAAATTTATGAAACCGCCTATGATAGCTACTTGAGTTAGCTATCTACTTGGGCAGGTAATGGGATCGAGACAATGAAGTTATGCAAGTGATTCTGTAAATCTTATTAAGGGCATGACTGCAATCTTTCTAAGCTCAAATGCCTTTGTAAACCTAAGCTTGATCCTGAGCTATACAGGTGTCTTAGGAGGGACTTACAGACAAGATCTCACGATCCTTCTTTATAGCCATTTACTACAGACACAACCTTTATTGCCAACCTGCTGCTGCCTCTAACCAGTACCAAGAAACTCTGCAGTCAAACCCACTTGTCTAAAACTTTGAAATGCACACAAGGATCTCTTGGATCTCTAAATTTAATACCCTGCAGTTACTGGCACCTCCCTTGTATTCTGCTATTAATAAACTGTTAAAACTCATACTCAGGATGGACTTTATTTTTTTCTCCCCATCACTGCAGTGAGGAGGCTGTTCCTGAATTTCACCATCCCAGAACCACATACGCTTGTTTGAACAGCAAATGAAGGCCACCAGCTCCCAACAGATCAGAACTGGAAAGGCTAAAGCATAGGCTGACTGGAAAATTAGGCTCCCATCTTGCAGCAGGTAGCAGTACTAAATCCCCAGCTTCAATCAATGCCAGTAGCCAGCATTAGCTGTAGAACTAGAAAGTTCCAACCTAAACACCAAACTGTTGACAGAATTCAGTGAGTATAAATGAATATAAAACTCAAAACATCAGCTGAGTTCCATTCTTCTCTGTATAATGAAGCTTATCCCTTACCACAGTGATAGTATACAGATAATACACAGCATTCAACTCCAAGAACCTAGCTGTCACAGCACGACGTGGGGGGCAAGAAATAATCTTATTTTCAATAGAACTGTACCAGACTACCAGACTTTAGAGACTTTAGTCAGTCAGCTCTTCCTCAACTCCAGGAAATGAATACACTGGTGATCAGAATCAATTCAGAACAAAAGCTTATACATCCCTAGGCACTGTGTTTTCAGAATTCACTGTACAGTATTTTAAAGGAGAGTCTTTCAAAATGGTATAGGCTAGAGATGACACTCACATCAAGCAATAACAAAGTCTGCATGTGAGCGATACGGGAAGAAGTTTATGACCTCTTTGGCAGGCATGGATAAATGCAAAGCATTAGCGGCTACTCATGGATCCAAGAATACATATAAATTCAGTATGCAGACCTGTGATTCATGATCATTTGTTTCACACTGAAAAATATCTCATCTGCATTTTCATTCATGGATGATTCTTTAATCCGTCTGCTGTTCTGCATCCTTACATTAACATCAAGAGATGTTATTCTCTTTCATTTTAATGTAGTCACACGAATTATGAAACAGTACATGCAGTATCTTTTCTCACATTATTATTACCTCATTTTTGTGGTTCTTACGAGCTCAAGCAAGTCTTTACAAATACCTATTGTGTTAAAAAGATATAATGTAGAAATAGCTAATCTTCTACTTTAACTTGATTTATAATGCCTCACACCTTTAAAGGTCTCTGTGGAAAATCAATTTATTTCCATTGGAGTTTGTATGGTGCACCAAAACGATTGCAAGAAAACACCCCTGACAAAGTTTTAGGAAAGCATAGGAATACACCTATTGTTACTTCCCTACACCGCTGCGTGACTTACGGAATACAATACGGTGAATAATACTTGTAACACTATTGTGGGAGTCTGAACTGCAAACGTGGATTCTGCACAAAAAAAATGTTCTGCTCAAACTTCTTAAGCTACTTTGTCTTTAATACTATTTAAAAAAAAAAGCTCTAGATAGGTTCATAATGAATTTTTGATTAAATTGTTTGCCACTCACTTTAAACAACAGTACATATTACTAAAGTCTGAATAAGTAATAACTGTTTGATCACAAATCACATTAATATGTCTAGACACATTCTGGTTGAGCTGACAAATGATATTATTTTAGTCTCCAAAAAAGCCAGCACTTCACTAAGGTAGGAATATTTCTTCAATATAACAAAAATATTACCCTACAGTGTATAAGCTGCTGTTTATCAGCCTTCCCTACTTTTTATGCAGACAGGTATTTCCTGTGAATGCATTATAACCAATAATATCATAAGTTCACTCCATAATAAAACGGCATATAAAAGAAACTAAGATAATATTCTGAAATCCATCTCAGTGAAATGTGTAGCATACACTTGTAAGTAATCCCAATTTCAAGTTCAGTTTGTATTTCTAGCCTCTAAATTGACAAAAAAATTGCTCCCTGCCAGAGGGAAATGATCCAGCAGACCCACAGTTTTCAACACGCTGGTTTTGAACCCTGAGAGAAGAGAGAGGGTCCTCAAAAGCATTCAAAGAGCTAAATAAGAAATGTGAGCAACTAAGCAGCCAGAGCAAAAGCAAGCAAGGGACCTTGTGACCACTGAAATGCCTTCCAAGATCCACAAATCAAAAATGTTGAGACACTGACAGGTGGAGGGGTCAGACTGCAGTTGTAGGATAGTGCTGCCAAACCAGTCCTATAATGAAGACGGACTTGGATAAGGAACTGGTTCTTTGAAAGATTTTTTCTACCATCGGAGTTCAGTTCCTTAGATTTACTCAGACAAACAGCAACCAGCAAAGATCCTTACAGCCCACATTCACCTATAGATTCAGCTATTTCTTTAGGACTGAAAAAGCATAGAAACTGTGACCATATTGTAACCTGTTCCATTTGATGAACTAATAATACTATTGAGAAATATATCTGCAATACTAGATTAAAAATAAATAAATAAATAAATCCCCAATTCCAAAAAAAAAAAGAAAAACCTAAAACTTAAAGACTCAAATGACCAATGACTGAGCAGCTACTCTGGAACTTCTGCTGTTTTCAGTCACTGTTTCTAAAGGAAAGTAAATAAAAAGCTTGTCTGATGCCACAAGATTGAATTTCAGCTAAGTAGTCCAGATGTATTTGTTTTTACTGTATATTTTAGCTTGAAGCATTTTTCTAATGGTAGTGATAAATTCAAATAGCTTAAAATTAAATGTAGTACAAAGTCTTAAAAATCACAGACAACATCTTGCTTATTTCCATAAATCACCTAGAACAGCAAACTACTTATACCTGTGTTTCTCCGAACAGCCAACTGTTTCACAGTACACAAGTGATAATAAAGGAGAAAGACTTGTTCTACCAGCTGAGACTTACATGCACTGGTGAAGCAGGATCAGGCTGAACGCTCTAAAAACAAACAAACAAAAAAGGTTCACTCACAGGATTTTGTCTTGGTAGAAGTTTGAAAAGAATTCATCAACTGTATATGAACTTGTGTCCTACCTTTAGGAGAGAATACTGGCAGCTGGCCATCACAAGACAGAACAGCAGAACCCAAATGTCTTTACAGAAGCCTTGATTCAGAGTCAGGAATCCAAGAAGTGAAACAAGGACTACTAGAAGGATGGCAAATACATTCTCCTTTATATCTTCTGTCCTATGTGAATAAAAGTGTTAATAGAAGTAAAAATATTTGCATATTCATCAGAGCAAGGTAGATCCATTTGCAGCTGGTGTGGACTGTCAGTGCCGAAGTTATCAGAATTTCCAGGATCTAATGTGGAAATGGAAAACTCCATTTCCACATTCAACTGCATTTGAACTTTGTGACAAAGAGCATATGCCCTGAAGTCCAGCACCCTCCAATCTTGCTTCCCAAACAGAATTCCACAATGCAGTTGATTTGAATGTAGGCAAGTGCACATTTATACAAAAACAAAGCAAACAAACACCAATCACAAAAAGAAACAAACATCCCAAACACTTTTAAATGTGGAAATAAGGCATTCATTTAACAAAAAATCTATGTCTGACAATACAGAACGAGATAAAAGACCAAATTTGTCATCTGATATTTTATTTATCTATTCTATTAGAACATGGAAACTGAGATAAAAACCAATGTTAATATTCAGGCTACAACAAAAGAGTTTATCAGCAGATGCTTTCCAAGCAATTGAAACGCAGAGATAAGACACCACAGGATAAATAAGAATTTGCTCTGGACCTAAGCTCCTGGACTCTGTAGTCCGATTTCTGCAGCATGTAAAACTGTCGTCTAAAATTTCTGCTGTGGAGCCCATATCAGCATACATGGCATAGCACCCATCCAAAAGCAGAGCCAGCAGAGTCAGCAGCCATTAGGCATGCAGGCTAACAAGTCTGAAGGTCATAGTAGCCCAGCAGACCACCACATGACGTCTAATAGCAAAGGGTATTGCCTGAAGAGTCGATGTCGAATGAAACTGAAGGACTAGAAAATGGAGAGATGCCAAGACAACACATTTTCTCTGAACAAATAAACCTGAACTGGAACAGAGGGAGCAGCTGAATATTATTCTATAATTTTTTATTTTTTTTTTAAGATTAGTGTACTTGGTTCACAATACCCTGGGACCCTTCCACCTAGTTATTTTTGCACAAAAACCTGATTTTCTCACCAGAAAGCTCAGAAACAACGGATCCAACAATTGAAAGTCAAATTAAAGACTATTCTACAAGCCTGGTGCTCGCATGATTCAAAGTCTGCTTGTAAACAGAGGGTAGCAAGAACCACCAAAACCAACTCTGAAGAAAAATATTTCTTTCAACTTAAAGCAAACAAGCATCTATCTACTCAACCCAAATATAAGACACTAAGACAATGCTCACTTTTTCCTTTTCTAGTGGTCTGCACTGCTCTAAGGACATGCGGAGACACCAATCATAACACTACATAAAGCAGCTAAAAAAAGCAGCTTACCTGTCCAACAATGCCAACAATGTAAGACGATCATACCAGACTTTAATCCATTTGCCAGGGAATATAATAAATCTGTAAAACTGCCTGTTCAGTTTCCGTTGTGCTGAAGAACATGAAGAATCCTCAGGGTCCTGGCTGGGTTGCTTTAAAAGCAAACAAACCAGAAATACAAGAAACTTTCACACTGACATACGGCTAGCAGCAAAACAGGTGTGTAAAAGGCCAAATTTACATGAAGTTTCAGGTTTTATTTTTTTTTTCCTAAAAGAGGTAACAGGAGCATATTTATTGTCTTCATTTTAAATTGGAAACACAATTATAACACCAGCTTAATTATTGCAGTTGGACAAAAGCTATATGAATTTTGATAATATGCTTTAAACAAATACTAAATATCCATTTAAAAATAATTGGGTTTTAGTCCCAATCCACTGCTTTATAAAGTTACTTTTTAAAGATTTTTCCATGTGTCAGGCTAATTGCAGCATGATACGAAACAATACATGACAGAACAAATACGTGGTTAATAAAAAAATAATCAAGTAGGCTTTAAGGCCTAGAGGCATGACTTCTCTCTTTCTAGCACACAGCTTTGTCTGTCTTTCCTGAGATGTTTCTAACACCACATCAGGTGTGCATCCTCAAGAACAGCAAGAGGAGAAAAAAAAAGTAGCAAACATGCACAAACATCACTAGCTTAAGAGTCTCTAATCTTACCATTACAGGCACAAATACTCCCCTTTGAATACTGGTTTTGTCAGATTCTAATGCCTTTTCCTCTTGTCTGTTTGAACTACAGTATTTCAGATTTCCTCCAACTCTATGCCTGCACTCCTCCACCAACGCTTGGGGGGTGGGAGGTTTATCTACAGACCATCAACAAAGCCTGCAAAGCTAGACAATAGAACAAAAAACCTCTGTAACCTGTCGGGTACATCAATAATTTACTGGGGGGGGGAGGGAATCACTTCTTTTTCTTTCAAGAATTTGAGATTTCTGATCACTGTAAAGCCTAGTGGTTTTCATTCTCTTTCAAGCCCTCCCCACTGTTAAAGATAATTAATCAACATTAGATAATAAATATATCTATTATAGAACTCTAGGCAATGTTTACAATAGAATTAATTGTTAGATTAACTTTCCCAGGCAGAGAAGGGGTTTGTGTGTGAAGTAGTTGATCGCCAGCATGAACAGTAACTGTCAGCAAAATGTCTCTCTCTTTTTTTTTTCAATCTTTTTAAACAACCTATTGACCTGTACAAAGGAATTGTTAAATTATCTCTCAGATTGTTGGAATAATTTCTGATCTTCATTTTCCAGGAAAAGGAATTTTATATATAATTTATATGTGACTTATATGTACTGCTGCGTGTCAGGTGTGAACCAGCTCATTGATATCCTCAGTCTGCTGGGGAATGTGAAGTAAAACAGGCTAGTTTAAACTCTGGCAAAAGAAATTCAAGTTTATGCATTTTATCTCATGCCTTCAGTTGACTAGAAGTGTATAGCCGTGCAGGGCCAGGTAGTTCAACCGCTATCAGCACAGGACAGTAACTCACGTTTCTGAGCGTTCACACATGCAAGGGGATGCTGGGCTGTTCAGCATTCTTTCGTTTATTAACAACTCCCAGTAATTTAAAAGCTGTGAGACTGACTGCAATCCTTTCACCACACTGATTTTAAAATCTAAACGTAGTTTAGGTACTCCAAATTATGATATTACTATTACCACTTTAAGATGGTACTTAATTATGGAGTTGGGTCATTTTTAAAGCAGCAATGCACTTAAAAATATTACAGTTGCTAATACTGGCAAGGATTTGTTTCTTCTGGGTCCTGTTTCCCAAGAGAAAGTAATGTGAAAATCAACTGCATTAAACTTCACTCATCTAATCTAGATTGTTCATTATAACTAAATAAAAAAATATAAATGGTGTCAAAGAGTCCATTAAAAACACCTGAGGATCTGGTTGCTTGGTTCTCAGAACAGCTTAACACGCAGTTAATTGAGTTTGGCTCCTGAAGAACTGTAATGTTTGGATGAAGTCCATTACACAAGGCTTTTAGTACTTTGGCTGGAGTCAGATTTTGGAGCTGCATTTGGGAAACTCTCTAACTAGCTCTGAGCAAGTTGCTAAATCTAACTCTGCCTCCTATCATAAAAGGGCTTATAAACATTCATTTCATAAATTTATACAGTATCAGAGAGAGTTTAAAATCCTAGCTTCATTGAAATCAATGACAAAATTTTTCTTGACTTAGAGGCTCAAAATTTTATCTTCACTGAAAAAAAAAAAATATAAAAAATAAAAATAGGCAGAAACAAGGAAGTTCTGAAATTACTGCTTGGCCTTGTTACAAACTTGCTGTATGACCCTGAGCAGTATGTCTTACTTCTTACTGGTACAGTTTTCCCAGAAGACAAAAGGAGAAAAGGGCATGATAATTGTTCCCTAATTTACAGGCAGTTTACAAGATTACAAATATCTGGAAAATATCTGAGCCTTTAAGAGATGGAAGACTCTGTCTAAATCTGAAATACACAACTCAGGACAATTTCCTGATACTTAATTTAAAATAGTTCCTTTCTACAAGTTGCTTCTATATTTAAGCTCCTGTGCAAAATCTAAGATGAAAGATGATTAACTGGCATTTTAAGGTTATTCATAAATATCAACTACAATTTGCCATGGAACAAGAGAGAAGGTTGAAGTTACTATAAAAGGAACTGTAAAAACAGATTACAACCTTAAGCCATCGGTCACAGAACCAAAATACTGTGAAGTTCAAAAATGTCCATATACTATCATACAAACTGAACTCTGAAGGCCTTTTTCTTTTAACATCTGCATTGAGGAGGTAGCGTTGACATTCCACAAGAGACATCCAGAAGTCTGGCTGACCAATTCAGAAAAGTGAAACCAGACATGAATTTGGAATGAACACTTCATACTACTAAACTCTGGTGTGTGTCTAAAACCCTAGGAGCTGTGTCCTCTTTCTTTCAAATGAAATAAGACTGAAGATAGAAGATCAACTTCTTAGGTGATAAAGTCTTTAAGTACTACCCTAGGACACTACTCAGTGTAAGATGAAAGCAGCTGAATTGCATCCATCAACATAAAATATATCTTCCCCCACATGAGCAGTACCAAGCAACATAGCACAGAAACATCAACAAAACTGTCTCAAGAACAAGCCTGCAGCATTTGTTTATAAAGTAGTTTATCAAAATGCTAGAAAGTGAGTTACTACAATGTACCCGTGGGCTTTCTGAAAGGGTCCTACGTGCAACCATCAGTAGGAGCTGCTGCTGAAGTGCACTCGCTGCTTGATCCCCAGAAGATGGTTCTTGACTCTCTGAAGTGGTGGTACTAGAGGAGCTGAACTGTATTTCACTGTGTACAGAGGGGAGAAAGGAAAGAGACTGTTTTAATGAAAAGTGTTCTCCTAGTATTTCTGAAACATTACAGGAGGAAGCCTGTAATTACATTACTGGTTGGCTCACAAGACATGTAGCCTTCCACCTCCATACCTGAAATCTAGCCCAGGTTCACAAAGTAGTTAACAACCAAATTGAAAAACACAGTCTACCACATCCAGATACTTTTGTATCACAGTTTTTCCTCATACTGAAATGTACACCTACAACAAATCATGCTTCAGAAGTGTTTTTTTCTGTCCACTGACAAGAATTCAGGTGAAGAACTGCATATCTACAGAGCAAAACTGCAGGGTAGCTACTGCAGAGATCCTGCATTAATTTTCAAACAAACTTACTTAGGTATCAAGGTAGTCTGGCCTCACCTGCACTGAAGTTAGTAAGCAATAATTTACCCTATTAAGAACTCAGGCTTCAAGAACTTCCTTCTGCCCCAGCAAAATGACAATACATGAGCTAATTTACAGAAGGCTGGCTCAGATATCCCCTGTACTGAGCATAAACTCACCCTGGGAGGGCCCTGAGAAAGATGCTATATTTTTTTCTCCTCTCCATGTTTACTGCTTTATGTTATAGATACAGCACTTACACAGTTTACTTGAGGAAGTCTCCTGTGCTTGCAGCAGCAATACCTATTGGGTTGCAGAAATAGTGTGCTATCATCACATGATTGACAGGGTGTCAGCAAGAACCATATTAAGATGAAGTAATTGTTACTTGGGGAAAAGAATTATTTTGAATACTTCTTGCTTATTCTCTTTCAAAGGAGTTTTATAGATCAGGTGCCCTGCTCTGAGTTCATTACCCTCCTGCCTCCGGCTTTCATGTGTATCTGCATGAGGTGAAAACACCTCAGTGTTCATATGAGGTAGTCAATACCTATTGTTCCCATTTTCCATAAAGAAAAGACAAGTAGGAAGAAATTGGAGTGATCTGCCTACAGTTAGCCGGGAAACCTGTGAGAGGATAAAGAATAAAACTTTTATCTTGCCCCCAAGCCACCTTATTACTTTTAGTTAACTTTCCTTGCATTTGGGCACCAATTTCCAAAGCTTGTCATGTAGTCCTTGTTAAAATCAACAAAAAGGGCTTTAAAGTTGTGGCTGTCTTGCACATAACTGGCTGTTAACTTAAGGTGCAGTGACTGGCGCTGTGCTAGGATAAGGTTCAATGTCCGGATTACTTAGGAGCAGGGCTGACGAGTCACATCAACTGCTTGAAATGCACGTACTGTCTCCTCCCTCTTCCTCCTCTCCAGGAGCTGATAGCTCTGCCTGGATCAACAGGAACATCAGCAGCCTTGGGACATCACCAGAGGAGCCATCCTGCTCCCAGACTCTAAGCCAGGTATTTTAGGTTTTTTTCAAAGCCTTCATTGCTATCAGACCTGAGGTTCACCACCTGTCACTCCAGTAGAGCTATCAGCTGATTAGAAATGACAGCATCCCACATTCCTGACCCTAATGGCTTCCCCCTGCGCTCCCCACTCTTCCTGCTATAGGCAGAAGATCTGCTCCACAAAGTTCGGACAGCTGTCATGTTCCCTTTGCACAGTACTAAGAAATAAGGGCTTGATCCAACACAATTCACTTGATGTTCCAGCCATGAGGCAATCCTCAGTAAGAACATATCTCCTTTGTGGGTCTCATTTAGCATCTTGTCAGCACTCAAAAACAAAAGAGTACAGAAGGGATGGGAACAGATCCAAGATCCTGGATCTCAATCAACAGATTTAGGCAGGCAGAAAGGGGAAGAAGGCTGGAGGCACGCCTCCCAGGAGGAAGATTTTCACGGATAAGGACTACAGAGGACAGCCATACCTTTTGCTTATTCTGAATTGCCCTGTCCAGCTTGAAGGCAGGAGGTGGATTTCCCCCTCCTCCCTTCTCTCCCAGGATGAGCTGTCCTGTTTTTTGTCATTGTGGGTGCAACCCTGGGATTGTTCACAGCAGGAAAAAGACAAGCACAGTCAAGTGTATGCAGGAACACTACCCTGGGAATTCCTGCCTGAAAAACAACCCAATAAAACAGCAAGGGAATAAAATAGTGGCTACTCATGCCTTCCTAAATGATGAGCTAATCTCCAATAACTTTCTGCATCTTTAGCTGTCTTTCTACAAAGTCCAGTGGAGTCAAGAGTATTTCTAGATCGGACCACGTCTTTTATCTCACATTTACCAAAACTGGATATCACAGAAGGGCAGAGATACAATAGGTCAAGATATTCCCCTGGTACTCTGCTCTATCCGTTCTCAGAAATCAAAAATATTTCACTCATAAGACTTCTTCCAAGAATAAACTTGAGATCAAATCATCTCTCACCAGACTTGAAGATAAGTGAAAAGCCGAGAGCCCATAGCCTTTTTTCTGTTTGCAGAAAAAAATCCATAGCTCCACCTAGCAGCAACCAGCAGAAGAGTCCACAAGCAGCTGGGACAATGACTCTCAGAAAAAGTTGAAAACTTCACAGGCCAGAAAAGGCAATTAGGGCAGAGAAGTTGAGAAGGCAGAGCTAGCAAAGCAACAATTCCAAAATTAGAAGTCGTAATCTGGCCTTCATCTGCCTCCTATGCCTTTTATTCATCAGCCTCATCTCTCTGTATCTTCTTCCTCAAGAACCTCAGCTCCTGTTTGCTGGGTTTTTTATTCCTTATCCCCATTTTCCACACAATCTCCTTCTGACATTCACTTGCTATCCGCCCTGACACTGAATCGCTTGCACAGCTGCTTAGAAGCTGTGTGTCTCATGTGATGATATCGTTATCACGCTGACAGCAAATACCACTAAGAAATGCAATGGTAGTGTCTGTGTTTTTGCAAGCCCATAAACTAGATTCTATAAATTTAATACCATATATAAAAAGAAGCAAGCACTCTCTAATCATAAGATCATTATAACATAGCTGATCGCAGTATAATACAGATTCTTGCTAAACAGAAAATGTGTGCATTTGCAGAATCAAATTAATGTTATCAAGATCTACAAGAGTAAACTGCACTGCTAATGTAAGCAAAGGTATAATTGAACTAAATTTTGAATAATAAATTATTAACTAAAAATATCTTTTGTAAACATACAACCAATGTAGGTCAAATGTAAAAAGATACATAGTGCCCTCTACTGAGAGCTGGTTATAAAGTCAGGTTTGTTTGTTTTTTTCTGGCTCATAATTCAGTTTTGGAAGAGCACTGAATAAACAATCATACATAAAAGGATGTTTTAATATAATCACACAGCAGTACACAACAAATAAGCAAAAATCTTCCTTCTGCCTCTCTGATCAGTGTGTGACAGTTGTCTAGTATCACAGATAATTTGGCCCAAGCCGTTCAAGTGTAACACGGCCTAAATCATCCACTTTGTTAAGAATTAGCAGCCTTGAGTCTGGACACTCGTAACACAGGCACATCACAAAGAATTCCCCATTAATAAAGTTGTTTTGAGGGTATTGGCTAAATTTCATTTTAACCTACACATAGGAGAAAGGACAAGGAACCTTGTAATAAACATAACAACAGTCACAACAACAAATCACCTTCCTCTTGGTGCTCATGTGCTTGAAACCAGAGAGATCCCACTTGACTGCTTCAGGCAGCTGTCTGGGTCCTTAGAAAACTTAAACATGTAATAAATATCCAGAACAAATATAAATAATATAGCTGCAAGCTATTTGCCATGCTCACTCTAAAATACCACTCCAGTCAAAGCAGCTATGACTGCAACATTTGAAGAAGTGCAAGAGAGAAGGTCAGAGTTGGGAACCTCCCCTTCTGCACATCCAACGAGCAATCACTCTTGAGGTATTGGGCCCAGGTGCAAAGTACTTGCTGAACTAAGAACTGAGCAGTTCAGTTGCACAAGAGCCAGCGACTGCTAGTGACATAATGGGAACTCCAAATGCCCTTACTTTTTTGTCCTTTCAAAATGGTTGGTTTACGGTACAAAAATAGGTGTACAAACTGGCAGTGGAAGTATTGGATCAACAGCAGCTCAAAGCTCACCAATGGAGCCTTCGTTACTCAATGCCATTGCTGATATCTTCCTACCACCACCTCGGCAGCCTCCCTGACATTTCATGTCCCAATCACTTTTCCACCTCATCACGCAGGCCTCTTGCTCTGTCTCTACTCATCGCTTATCAGGTCTCCACTACAAAACTGTCAGCATTAATCTGACCACAGAATGGCACAATTCAGGACAGAGATTAAATCCACCAGTTGAAGACATTGCCTCTTAGGCAGTAGATGATTTACAGCTTCCAACTCTACTATTAAATAACAAGATTAAAAAAAAAATAAAGCACTAAAAGTATAGAAGAAAACTGTAATATGCAGAAGTGAGAGCAGCATTAAGATTGGATAATGACGTGAAACCAAATCATATCAAATATGAAAAAAAACCATGAAGAGGAGGCATCAATCTTCACTTTTTTGGTAAGAAAGTAACAGTTTCTAAAAGAATATTATTAATTCAGAATGCATATTTTAACTTTCCTTTGTGGTTAATGCTGAGGGGAACTGAAGCTAACAATGAAATCTCTCTTAAATCTTGTTCACATTTTGCTGCTTATGTAACAGAATTTGTTCTAGCTAGCAATAACAACACCCATAACAACAAGATGAAACACCCGAGTTTACAGAATGCGAAAACTGAATGTACTGGTTTACCGACATAACAGTCAGAAAAGAAGATAAGATGACTGTTAAAATTTTGCAGTGGACTACAAAATGAGAAGTGATACATATTAAGTCAAGTCAGATACTAGTTAAGGACAGAAAAGACTTGCAGACCATGTTAGCAGGAGTGCTGCAGGCAGTATGAAGACAAGAAGTTACGCATGTCTTCTGACTTAGGTGTTCTAAGAATGCAATCCACTCGGTACACCCTTACTTCTCTATATTTGGATTTTTTTTTAGTTCGATAACAAGCACGTAAATTGATAATTTGCTAAGTCTACTACATTTCAGAGCAAAGGTAAGCCTACTAACAACTTTAAAAACAGCATGTACTAGCTAATAAACTAGAGGATGTGTTTTGAGAAAATGCAGCTTTACTGATATTAACGCATTAACAGAACTCATGGGTCCATTAACTTCAGTCTTTTAAAACAATCGTTTTAGCTCTCCTTATACAAGGATGGAGGGACAGAAGAGAAACCAGTCCCAGAAACTGAGACTACTGCAGCTCCTGGTCCAGAGCAGGATTTTGCTGCCATCCTGTGGCAGAGTGGCCTCCTCTAATTTCTGAGGCTCATTCTGTTGAAAACACTTCCCTGCTCTGTGTTCACAGAAAGAGGGGGGGGAAAGAGACCTGCACAAATACTGGAAAGGCTTTTAACTGGCTAAGCTAACACAAGGGTTTCCTCCTGCCCTACCAAGTCAGCAGGAAAATGCTACTGAGTTGTCAAGAGTACATTTCAGAAAAAAACAAACCAATGGCTTCATTATAATCCAAACGTCACCATCTCCAGAGCACACACCATGCTCATTTGTGTTCAAGTAGCACTACATTCAGGTGACCAGCTCATCTGAAATCACTGAATTTCAAAAGGAATGATATAAAATTTGTCACATCCATTTCAAAATGTACTCGGCTGCAGAACCACATAACCTGTCAACCAGCTTTAAGAAAAATTTTAAGAGTCAGCAGCCTAGTATTAGACCAGTAGATGATCTTTGTCACTTGGGTCACCTTGCTCAGAAAGATAAAGATGTTTTAGTGATACCTTATTTTGTCATTCTCAAATGGCATTTTGAAACACTAAATACAATAATAACAGAATAATCTACTTATAAGTCTGCTTTATCCTATGAGGAATAAACCTAAATGTTCAGGGAATTTTCCAGCAGCGAACATACTAAAGTAATCATGGATTTATACAGGAGACGTACAGTGCCACTAAGGCATTCAGATATTTTCATATAGTATAATGCACTCAAGCAGCTTATTCAGTGATGTGAATGTAAATCAAATAGGTTAACTCATTGATTTGAAGTTCTCTTTTTTTTAGCCCAGGGCCAGAAACACTAGCACTCTGCAGCTGTATTGGCAGGTAACTTGAATTACTTTTTTTTAGTACTTGCTTGCCATCACTTTGCTGCAACTGCTTTTTAACCTATTGGCCTTGATATTGCTGAAAAAGGAATAATGGTCAAAATAAACAAAAAATTAAGCTGCATCACACACTCTATCTTCAAAAATCAATACATGTATACAATCTTAGAATCACAGAATCGTTAAGGCTAGAAAGAACCTCCAAGATCATTAAGTCCAATTTTCTACCCAACACCTCCATGACCACTAGACCATGTCCCAAGGTGCCACATCCACCTGTTTTTTTAAAGACCTACAGGGATGGTGACTCCACCACTTCCCTAGGAAGCCTGTTTCAATGCTGAACTACTCTTTCAGTAAAGGACTATTCTTTCAGTAATGGTATCATCCCGCACAGAACTGTGAGTTTCAAGAAGGTTTTATTCTCAGGAGTTTAACGTAGAATCATAGAATTGTCAGGGTTGGAACGGATCTTAAAGATCATCTAGTTCCAACTCCTCTGCAGGGACACCTCCCACTAGAGCAGGTTGCCCAGAGCACCATCCAACCTGGCATTAAAAACTTCCAGGGATAAGGCTTCCACCACCTCTCTTGGCAACCTGTTCCAGTGTCTCACCATTCTCATGGTGAAGAACTTCTTCCTAAAGTCTATTCTAAATCTACCCTCCCTCTAGTTTGGATCTATTTCCCCTAGTCTTATCACTACCTGACATCCTAAAAAGTCCCTCACCAGCTTTCTTATAGGCCCCCTTCAGATACTGGAAGGCCACAATAAGGTCTCCTCGGAGCCTTCTCTTCTCCAGACTGAACAACCCCAACTCTCTCAGCCTGTCTTCATAGGAGAGGTGCTCCAGCCCTCTGATCACCCTCATGGCCCTTCTCTGGACACATTCCAGCACATCCATATCTTTCTTGTAATACGGACTCCAGAAGTGGACGCAGTATTCTAGGTGGGGACTCAGAAGAGTGGAGTAGAGAGGGAGAATCACCTCCCTTGACCTGCTGGCCACGCTTCTCTTGGTGCAGCCCAAGATACGGATGGCTTTCTGGGCTGGAAGTGTGCACCAATGGCTCATGTTGAGCTTCTCATCCACCAGCATCCCCAAGTCCTTCTCTTCAGAGCTGCTCTCAAGCTAGTCACTGCCCAACATATATTGGTGCTTGGGATTGCCCCGACCCAGATGCAGGACCTTGCACTTGGTCTTGTTGAACTTCATGAGGTTTGCACGGGCCCACCTCTCCAGGTCTCCCTGGATGGGATCCCTTCCCTCCAGCATGTCAGCCGCACCACACAGCTTGGTGCTGTCGGCAAACTTGCTGAGGGTGCACTCAATGCCCCTGTCCATGTCGCTGACAAAGATGTTAAACAAGACCGGTCCCAGTACTGAACCTTGAGGGACTTCACTTGTCACTGGCCTCCACTTGGACATGGACCCATTGACAGCTGCTCTTTGGGTGTGGCTGTCAAGCCAGTTCTTTATCCACTGAGTGGTCCATCCATCGAACCCATGTTTTACCAGCTTGGAGATCAGGATATCGTGTGGGACAGTGTCAAAGGTTTTGCTTAGGTCCATGTAAACGATGTCAGTTGTTTTCCCTTGTCTATTGATGTTGTGACCTTTTCATAGAAGGCCACCAGGTTTGTCAGGAGAGATTAGCCCTTTATGAAGCCATGTTGATTGTACCCAGTTACCTCTTCGTTACTCTTCTGCCTCAGTGGTGCCTCCAGGAGGATCTACTCCATGATCTTACTGGGCATGGAGGTGAGACTGACTGGCCTGTAGTTCCCTAGATCACCCTTCTTTCCCTTTTTGAAAATGGGAGTTATATTTCCCCTTTTCCAGTCAGTGGGGACTTCACTGGAGTGCCATGACTTTTGGAATATAATAGAGAGCGGCTTAGCAACCTCATCCGCCTATTCCCTCAGTACCCGTGGATGTATGCCATCGGATCCCATGGAGTTATACACTTTGAGGTTCTTCAGATGGTCACGAACCTGACCTTCACTTACAATGGGCAGTTCTTTCTTTCAGTCCCTGCCATTCTCTTCTGTGACTTTGGGAGTTACGGAAAGAGAGAGAAAGAAGTGGGCTCAAGAATACAAGCAGTATTCTTATAAATTGTGTTCACTAAACCCCAGAGTATTTCTTGAAAGAAATATAAATGGCCAAATGCTTCCACAGCATGTGGGGGCACAACTCCAATTGGCTTTAGAAGACCTAATACTTCATTTGAGAGACAGAACTGGCCTATCCTCAAAAAGTAGTCCTTAGCTTTTTCTTCTACTTAAAAAAACTTCCATAAAAATAACATTTTTTTTCTTTAGAGCTACACACATCTTAATTTTTTGGCTAACACACAGAGCACTCTAAGGTTAGTATGGACATATCCACATAGGATTTTTTGTGCAGAATACCTTCTGTATTTGTTGAAGCATAGTTAATCACAGCACCTAGATGTCTGCACACACACCAAAGAAAAAGCTGTATGCTTTAAATACAAAAAAAATGCAAGGATGCAGAGAAATGTGCTCAAACATCTATAAATACTGTTGCGTATCTAGCATGACCCTTTGCTGGCATGTTCTTCAGGGATGTTTAATGATTTGTTCTCCTCAGATCCAAATACCCATGAACATGTCAGAGAGAGACTGCAATATACCCACGCAAAACAGAATGGGGAAAAGGCAAAACATGTTTTTGAAATATATCCAGCCCTTCTTAAAATTAAGTTTGTTCACATCAGCTAGCAAAACGCTATGCTGAAGTAAAAATCATGGTGACAGATCATCAATAAAACATATGGTGGAAAACATCTGAGTTTCAGACTGCTACCATGCCTGTGAACTGATTCAGGCAGTGCGATGGAAGTTTTGGATAGTTTATTCCTGATTGGAAATATTTGCAAAAATATTTGAAGAAGAAAAGGAGAAAGAACAAAAAATTTGAATGCATACTCATTGGAGCATTTCAGATTATCGTGTGGATACGGCCAGTTGTTAAATAACTTTATTCCTAACAGATACTATATTTTTATATCGGATGTCATGTTCAAGGTTTCTCCAAGCACTATTCATTACGAGGAACACAATTTTACACATGGTAAAATGTAGAATATGTTTTCGGTAGGAGCAAAACTACATAAAAACTATCAAAATAGTAAAGTGTGTTACATTAGTGCCCTCAAGTTTATTGTAAACTTGCTGCTTTCGTCTTTTGCAACGTAAGGAAAAGAAACTGATAGAGGCTATACGATCAGGCAGTATGTTATTTGAGTACTTGATACTTGAGAAAAGAAACTGCAACGGTTTACATTAGTTGAACAGCAGTTTTTATAGATGTGAAATCAGGAACGACAACACGCCTATAGATCAACTTCTTAACATTCCAAGAATTTAGAAAGAGCAGTATTTCATACACATTGAGGACAGCTATGTTACTGAGAGGCAACAAATACTGACACATTTTTCTTCAATGTCTACATACGCACATGCTAAAGGTGCTCAACCTTCTAAACAAGAGCCCCAGTATGCAAAGAAAGCACATTTAGAAAAGTAGTTAAACATTTAAAATATATTAGCCTGGTGCAGCAAGTATGCACAGAATATATGATTGCTGTTAAATTTATTAAGTATATAGCAATGTCAGTATATAAGCCTATTAACCTCTGTACTGGTGACAGATCATGCAACTCATGTAAAAATCATTAATTCTATTATTATATTTACTGTAATTTTAGGTGTTTGTGCTTTCATCGACACTTTACATGTAATGCCTAGCGACCTAGTTTCAGCTCGGATAGAGTTAATTTTCTTTGTAGTAGCTATGTTTTGGATTTAGTATGAAAATAATGTTGATAGCACTGATGTTTTGAGTTGCTGCTAAGCAGTGTTTGTACTAAGTCAAGAACTTTTCAGCTTCTCATGTCTTGCCAGCAAGAAGGCTGGAGGGGCACAAGAAATGGAGAGAGGACACAGCCAGGACAGCTTATCCAAACAGGCCAAAGGAATATTCAATATCATATGACATCAGGCCCAGTATATAAGCTGGAGAGAAATCTGGCTCGGGGCCGCTGCTTGGGAACTGACTGGGCATTGGTCAGTGTGACGAGCAACTGCACTGTGCACCATTTGTTTTCTATATTCTAACTCTTTTTATTATAATTATTAGTAGTATTATAATCATCATTATTACTATTATTATTTTATATCTTTTCTGTCCTATTAAATATTCTTTATCTCAACCCACGAGTTTCAAGATTTTTGTGTTTATGCCTCCCTTCTCCCCTAGATTCTCCCCGCCTCATCCCTCTGGGTGGAATATTTGAGCAAGCAGCTGTACGGTTCTTAGCTCCTGGCTGAGGTTAAACTATAACACCTAGAAAACATGATACCTCACATTTATCTTTTTGCCTGCTTATGATTTAATTACAAAAGACATTCGAGGTAATTAAAGAAATTCCTGAGAAACAATCTGCTTTCTGTCACAAGAGTGGCAGATAGAGAGGGCACGTCAGAGTGTCATCTCCTTATTTGTAAGGTATTTAACTTGAACTTATTTGTCCTGATGCCGGAAAGGAGCTATACACCTCTAACAATGCCTTAACATATACATTCTTTCAGCTCATGTTAAGGATGTGTTCTCCTTAGTGATTGTGGGGTTTACTTTGTATTGCCAATCTAATGGGAAGAATTTTAACTTGAAAATGTAACTGTTCTATACAAGTAAGATGTAAACCTAGTGGCCATTCGGTGAAAAGTCAACCTAATCACGCAAAAAAGGCAGTTCATGCTTATACCAGGCACCCATTTTACACAAATGTGAACTTTCTCATCCTTATCTGCCTTCCCTGAAGCCAAGCACGTACTCAAAACACACAACACAGAAACACTCCAAAATTTTCAAATGGTCTTTTTGTAACTAATTTCTGATGTAATCTATGAGCTGAATATACATGTTACTCTGTCTTGTCAAAGCCCATCACAAAGCAATTTATGGCTAGAGACAAAGTTGGCATGGTAACGGGAGCATCAAATTTAGAGGCAATTAGCCCAGCAGGGAACCCATTCCACAAGGACAGCTGGCAAGAGGTGTTGCTGGCAAGATAACAGACACAATTGGGGTCGGGGTAATTACATGAACAATAATTGGAGAATTGATTAGCTACCTGCCAATGTTTAAATAAAACTTACCAGACTCAGTAACAAGAATTACCTGCCGAAGTGAGAGTTAAGACAGAAAAGGAATTATCTTTCTTTTTTGGTGATCATTACAACATAAAAACCTCCTTTAAATTTAATTTGGCTAACTTATGTTTTCAACTTTAAAAGCTGGACTGCTGGACCAGTGAGATGCAAATGTGGAGACAATTCCAATTGTCAGCAACGTTTGGCAGAATGAAGTGATAATTTTAGAAATTATTCATGAGACTGGCATGCTACATTTAAGCAGCTCTGAAAATTTCCAGGACAAGGAGGGCAGATACAGGTAATAATTCTTTCTTAGGACAACTACTATAGTTGAAAATGCATACAATAAAATGATTCAACAAACATCAATAACAAACATTAAGAGAAAAAGTTAGAATCCGGTGGAATATATATTAACATTCATAAACTGGAGAACACTCCGAAGATCATCTCAACACTATAGACCCAAAAAGAAGTGATGGACTACTGATATTTGACAAGACAAATTGCAATTCCCACAAACACTATGGTTTCCAATGTCAAGGAGCCTCTGAAAGAAGAAATCATGGGCTCCTTCAAACTTGGACATGTACTTTTTCTGGTACATTGTAATTCACTGTTGTCCATCTAGCCTTTTACAAGCAAAGGAAGTGAAGGAAGCATGCAAAAGCAAAGGAAAAAAACCACCACAAACTACACACCACAATATAGCATCACTTCTGTGACAGAGCGGCATTGTTAAGATTTTTCCACTATTTGTGAGAAAACGTATTTCAGAAGCTATACTAAGAAGATAAAGCATTTATAGGCCACAGAAATACTACTTTAATTTCAGTTCCTAATAATCCGTTGTGAAATGCCAGGCTGCTTAAGACTTTGCTATTGCAACAGGCAATGTGCATCCACATAGTTACTGCACTGGCTCAACTAAGTTTGACATTTTCCCTTTAGGAGCAGCATAATCTTAACATTATAAATCAAGCATAAGTAGTGAAAAGTGTTTTAAGAGCTTACACACATCTACTGCAGAGCTGTCTGTTACTCTAAATTTGGAAATCCAGGCTTGCCACAATCAAAATCCTACCCTCCTATTCAAAGAGGATGCCACCTTTTACGTCCAGGCATTAATCTTCTAATCTAATAATCTAATTTGGATGGGTCACTAAGGAATTCAGACACCAAGCCTGAAGCTGTTTCTCCAGCGTCTCAAGTACTTATGAAGAAATACCATCAGCCATTGTTTTCTCCTTAGTTAACTTTCTGATGGGCTGGGAGATAAGCCAAGGGTATCTTGGAGATGCTTTCCATGCCTCTCTTCTAATATCCTTCCATAAAAGCAGCATCTCGTGTTGGTATGGACTACTTGCACAATGAACATCTCCAGCAAGGGAGGTCCGACTCTCAAGGGAAAATTTCTGTCAAGAGCTCTTCACAGACAGTCATATAAAAGAGACTAACTGAAGTGATCATAGAATGAAATAAAGCACCAGGTATAATTAGCTTGCCTTTTTCTTCAGTAGTAAAAAGACCTTTAGTTAATAACTGTGATTATTTGCCTTATCTTTAACCATGGACAAGAAACTAATCTAAATGATGTGCGATCCTGCCAGTGGAGATAAGGGATACAGGAAAGATGCCTCATTCCTGACCTGTCTTTTAGGCAGATTTGCCCCTCTTTTTCTACATGCTATAAGTGTTCCATATTGGCTAAATACAAATATTACTTGACAATGAACACAAAAGCCCTTTCCTTTCCCTGCCACCCTTCAATCTATGCACAGGTGACAGGAACTGACCACTAAACAAACAGCTCTCATTAATCTCTCTGGCCTAAACATACTACAAAATGTTCTTGTAAAAACCAACTTGAGCATGTTTCATGCTTCCTTGTTATCTTTCCTTGTTTTTCACATGGACTCCTGCTTTGTACTTCTCTTCACACTGCTCTGTTCTTGGAAAAGTTCTTGTGTTCTGTTCTCCCATTGTCTCCCATACAGAAACAGTCCTAAGAACTCACTTGTCTTTGCTGATTTGTTCTGTTCCCCAGTCTGAATTGTCACCGTAATCCGAGGTGTCCAGAAAAGGTACTGATCCTTAGAAATTAAACGCATGTAAAAGGCTACAAAGAACATCTGATCTTACTTGTGTTAACAACGTTTAGTAGACACATTAAAAATAATTCACATCCCTAGAGGTCGGCAAACTGAACAACAGCACTTGTAGTACAGGAAGACAGAGATGACCCAAGCATCTAGGCAATGACAGATTTAGAAGGACATCTTATATGAGAAGGTAGATTGTTCTTTTGATAAAAAACAGATTAACTGCAAAGTGTCAGGGGACAGTAAGCTATTTCTGAATTTAGGACAGATTCAAGTTCATAGTTATATGACAGGAAAGGAAGATAGTATTTTGTGCCAGGTAAAATGAAGGGAGTTGCAAGAGTTAAATAGCTCCAAAGTAAAATGTTTGATTTTAGGACAAAACTGAACTCTACCAGGTTGGTTTTTTAATCTTGTTAAAGACAGACAGAATATTTCTACTGTAGACAAACTCAATTATTTTTTTTTAATCTTCATTCAGTGACTAATAAAAGCATTATTCTCATGTCTCTCGTAATAGCATTCTCTCTAAAATGCTAATGCTATTCTTAACATGGTCCCAAGCTTTTCAAAAGTCTCTTGAAGAACATTGTTTACTATTAACAATGACCCTTCTCACCCCGTCACTCAACTTTTCCAAATTCTGCACAACCATATGAAAAATAAAACTATTTAATAAAAATACTTATGAATAGTTAAAAGACTTTCACAGATATGCAAATAAAAGAACATATAGGAGAGTGTGAAAACTATAGTAGTAAACATAAGAGTGATGCGGACCACTCCAAAAAGACCTTTGAAAAAAATAAAATTGTTCAGATACCTTTTCAGAGTGAAAACACTATCATTACAGATTGTACACAAAGTGAAAGGCTCTTTGGCTAGAATGCACAGGAAGCAGTGTCAGGGGCTGATACTGACACAGCACTAAAATAAAACGAACAAAAAAAAAAAACCAAACAAACAAAAAAATAAATCAATCAAGGACCCAACAGGCAGGGGAAGTGAACAAGTCAAGGTTGAGAGAATTGTTGGTAACAGTCTCAATTAGTTTGTTTTATTTACAATTTGAATTTGGCTATTCCCAAAAAGTAATGAAAGCATATTGGATAATTCTGGTTTTCTTTTTCATTTTTCTGTATCAATATTCTTACAAAGGAGTCATTGTTTTAGCACAAAACAAAAAAAAATAATGCATGCTTTGACATCTGTAGGAAGTGGTTAGTACATTTATTCTCCAGCACTCATCTTTGTACGCATCTTTCACAGCTACAACTCATTTCATAGCTTCTAGCAATGAAAACTTCTAACACTTCCAAAAATAAGGGCTTACTTACTGAGCGTTTGAAATACAATCACAATTTGATAGCTGATGTTGAAAATTTCCTTCCTTCTGACAGCCAGCCTTTAAATAACAGGATCTAATTTCCCCTTTAGAGAATACAGAAAAAAAAAAAAAAATATCGGATCAGTGATACAATCGTTTGTTTTTAACAAAGTTTGTAAAAAAAAAATTAGGTCAGGCATATTTATAAAAATAATTTTCCGTCTGTGCGCTTGGCTTATTTCAGACTTCAGAAAGCAAATTAATCTTTGAAAACTAAAGACTTGAGAGAAATCAAAACACAGAAGTCAGTGAAAACTTAAAAGGTATGTAAAGTAAATACAAAGCCCATCTATCAATATAAGTTCACTGTAAAATGCAAATCATGAGATTTTTTTTCTTTCAGTTCACAAAAGGTGAGGTCAGGAGGTACAAAACCAGGGTGAAATTCTGCTAAAAGCCTGGCCACTGCTATTCCCTCCTTGCATATGCAACAAAAAGTGAAGAGTCATTGCTCCTTGACCGACCCAGGGTCATGCCATCTGCCTGACTGGCAACTGCTGCTCTTAGACCCATGGCACACCAGGAGCTGCAGGGCTGCAAGCAGGGCCAGGAGCAACTGGCAGAAACCCAAAGTATCTCTGGCGTCACAAACTCAGATAACACAAGCACTCATTCCACTGGTGTTTTTGAAGGCAGCTTTAAGGGAAACAGAGTTTTTGGGACAGCTGTCTTTCAGAGGTATGGGCCAGTACCTCACAGAGCACTGCATGGAATTCAAACAAACCACCACTCTCTATTACAGCTTCAGCATCTAGAAACAGCTGCAGAGCAGCAGCACATCAAACACAGGTATGAGGCAAGACTAGGTCGCTCACCGATTCTCTTGAAAGGGGTAGCAGACCACAACTCTGAACAAGAACAACCACCACATTACCCAAGAGAGTTCGGTCTGAGTTAGCTGGAGAACAAAACAGAAAAAAGGAGGAATGTTTTGCCCAGCCAGGCCAGTGCAAAATGCCTCACTAGGCAGAAAGTGACAGGAGTTCTTTGGCAAAGACAGAAGTAGTCTTGTGGCCTAGACAGCATTTTTTGCGGATGATGTTTGGAAGATAAACTTCATGCACTGTGTAAGCCTATTATAGTTGCCGGTGGATTTTGAAAACTCTAGTTGTTGCCGATCTGATGTTAAATTACCAAGCCCTTTTCTGTCATGCATGCAGGAAAACACGCAATCGGTTACAAACAAGAGAAATACCCTTCCAGAGCATCTAAGTTTCTTTAGTCATTTCCTCACACATTGCAATTATTTCAACTACAGAAACTCACCGTTTTCATCTATGAACACATGCATGGCATCCACGGACAGCTCATCTTGCACAGACGCCTCAGGTCCACTTATCACTTGCAAGACAGAACTGTCTTGCTGAGAAGTTACCCGGTAGATTATCTGTCTTTGCCTGTTGCCCTGGTAACTTGACACAAAAATGTTTCAAAACTACTATGAGGAACTTTTTTCTTGTTCTCAATAAAACAAAAAGAAAGAAAGGTTAATTAAAAGTTTATGTCATTTCTACTCAGTGAAATAAAACAGCTTACATCATATCTTTGAAGTACGAAATTGTAAAGTAAACTGGCCTTACAGTGCTGCAAATTTGGCAGACTCTGGTAGCACCGGACTAGTACTAGCACGATCTTGGCTTTGTACATCTGATCTTTCCTGTTTAGGAAGTTGCTCACAGTGCTTTTCTGTTCCCACTGTTTCTTCTTTTCTCTCCATCGTGTGGCTATCTGGAAAAGAGGGCAGTGAAGTGGAGCCACTCTCTGCAGATAACTGTCAAGACTTTTGTTCATTAGCTACTGAATAAGAGCAAGTAAAAAAGTAGAGCAGTAATTACTATCTTTATGAAAAATGTAAAAATTACTTTAAAAAAACCACAATCACAGGAATCTGGAGGAGAAGGCACTCTGACTCGAGGAAGCTGCGTGAATAGGCTGTTTCAAGAACAGGCTGTGTGAAGGAAAGGACCAATGACAGAAAATTTCTGCTTTGCTTCTCCTATTGTTTCAGAAGGAAGCAATCTGTCCCTAACCTAGAATGGTAAAAGGATGCTTCCCTGGGGGGTCATAATGTGTTCCCAAGCTGTGTATACTGGCAGCAGAAAAGCAAAAGCACTGATCCGTTCCTCTTTTACAAAAGGGAACACAGCATCTCCAAAGGAAATAGACCTCTTGGAGAGGAAAGCAGGTAGCTGCCTAATCTCTCTTCCCCACCGACCATACACCTGATGCTGGACAAACCAGCTAAACAATTTCACAACAGATTTTCCTATGCTTAGAAAATACAGAACTATAGATTTTAAAATATACATGATGGATTTGTCCAATTTGTGCTACTTTGAATGACAATTATATTTATATTACCTTTCTACACATGTGCACAACTTTCAAGAAACAGCCTCTTTTAGTAACTAAACATTCATGTCAAAGTGAAACATTTTGCAATTGTGCTTTGACAGTAAACTAAAAAAAATCACTATGTTAGGATTTTTAAATACAACTAAGAGTGATTTCATCACCACCATGTGCAGTTGCACAACTAAACGCTCATTTAAACAAAACAAAAAAAAAAAAGAAAGAAAAGGTTATTGTGGTGCTTGTTGCAGATGCTTCACTGAGCCCTGATTCTTCTTGCACTAAGTTGTATTGAAATGTATGCACCCAGACTTCTTGTAACACCTGCTCTTTAAATGTCTCAGAAAATCAGTGATCAAGAAAAAACAAACATAGAAATTTCATTTGTTAAACCATATTTCCTACCAATGCAATTACCGTGCTAAAGTACAAGAGTCACTAGTCAAGAAATAATGGTGTCATAGCTAAAATGGTCAAAGGATAGAACAGATTCGAGGCTTGTAGAGAGACATAATATCTTTTATTAGGGCAACTGATATAACTGAAAAAAGCAAACAAGCTTTTGGATACGCAGACCTTTCAGATCATCTCTCGTTTTCCTCCAACCACATCCAATAACACATTACTTCTACAAACAACCTACCTTCAGGAGTTAGATCTCCACACCAGTTTCAATTCATGGGACACACCTAAAGCCTCAGACACTCACACTTAAGCACTTTCCCCTGCAGACACTTCACACTTAACTTTGCAGGGGTAGAAATGACACAGCGGGCAGGGATCCAGAAGCATAAGAACTGCAGCAGGTCTCAGCCTTTAATGTGAAGCACAACAAGCAGCACGAAGCCTGAAGTGTCTCACTGGGGTCCCCCACACTCAGTAGCCAGGGTACCAGCAAGAAAAGGGCAATGGGCAACAGAAACAATGACACCACCACGTAACTCTCACTTGGAACAGCAGCGTTCCTTCAGCTTCCTCAAGGACGAAATAAAAAGAATCTCACTACAATGCTGCCAATGTTCTGAGTCTCCTACTCTCTATCTGTGGCACACAACCACCAAGGCTCCTGAGTTATTGTGGAATAAATATAAAGAGCGTAAGTTTGGTTTAGGGAAATCTTTTGCATCTGTTGTTCATGGAGACAAAATTCAGTAAGTCTTCCAAACCTACTTACTTCTATTTGGGGAAAAAAAATCCTGTAGGGAAAGGAGTAGGTAACACTTTTTTTCCTTTCATAATTAAGGATTTAGACTCCATTTTAAGTAGAAACTGTGCCTTATTTAACTGACGTTACTGAAGTATCCCCTTAATGATGCAACTGTACCTGAGGGAGGTGATGGAGACACAGACACCTAATAGAAATCACCTTCCTAAAGGCTTGGGCTGTTCAAGCTGTAAGAACAATTGATAGAGATCAGAAACTGTGGTTTTAATAGTCTAATTGGTCCCCTATTGCTCAAAACTAGCTCAAGGGCTGGAACAATTAAGAAGTTTTTTTAATTTGATTATCTAGTGGTTTATAAAAATAATCTCTCTCTCTTTTTTTCCAGTCCAAACCACAAGCCTTGTAAACTTCTTTTCCCTGCAGTGGTAAAGAGACATAATAATAAAACCATAAATATACTGCTTCTTACAGGCTGTATACGCCAGACAACCATGGCGTATACAACCAGTACCATGGTGATACGTACTTTCAGCACTGGAAAGGTGAACCACGATAGGTTTGTGCCTAGTTTTAACAATTATTACTAATTTTCTTCCAAGTGACTTACACCTTCAGTATGTAAATGGAGATTGAGATGTCTAGACTAGGAGTGTTCTGCCAGGGTATGTAATCAGCTCTGTGTCACCAAACACTCCTTGCATGAAAATTGTACTGGCAAAGCTCAAGTTACTCAGAAAAATGCTCTCCAAGAGCAAGACAAGAATAAAAAGCACAACAGAGTAGTGTTTCCCTGTGGCCTCCTACCACAGCCAATTAACCTGAGCAACTGCTCCACACATCTCTGGTGTAGCCATAGCTGGGCTCACAGAAGCCCCAAGTCCAGACCTAGACTCTGCAAGTAGCTTCATAATTCATCTGGAAATTATACGCCGCATGACTTACATGTGAGGCGTAACTATCAGGATTCATGGCTAAGACAGGCTTGGGGAAGGGTGATTCACAAGAGTCCTGCATAAACCACAAAGTTTTGCACCATTTTCGTATTTTGGTTAACAAGAAGATACACACTTCAGTTATCTTGCTAAAATCCTTATCAGGATAAACATTTCTTCTATGTCCCACGTGCATATAAGTATTCTTATAAACATTATTATCTGCACTAAAGTATTGTAACAGCATAGTAACATTACTTAAAAATATGATGTCCCAATGCCGATAGATGAGTTCCTAATTTAAATGCAGCTACACGACCAAAATTTCCTTTGCTGTGTAACTTTTTTCATTTGTTGAACAGATTTTAGGTATCCCAAATCATTTTTGTAGACAAGGCTTTAGTCCACAATGGGAGGAGGCTGGAAACAGAGAAACAGTCGAAATGGAGCAGCCTTTGTACACAGAGCAATCATGATAACCAACTGCTACTGTATCTTAACTTTTAAGTTGCCTTATAATTGATTAGAATGAAATTTTATTGCTCTAACTTTTCTACAAAATACTTTTACTATTTTGTGCCCTCTCTCCAGAGCCTCCCAGATGTTTTTCCTCATTTTTGACTTGTGCGTCCCTACCCCAACCTCCACAACTCAGTCCTGTAAGTTAAAATGTCACTGTTGTCATAATTTGAAATACCATCTGGTTTGAAATCTGGGCAAACAGAATTAAGCTAATTAAGTCTGACTCTCTTCTGTTCATTATTTGTTCTGCTACAGAGTCTACTTCCGTCCACAACACTACGCTCCAAAATACGAAGTATGACTTTAAAATATATTTGTTGCCCATTCGGCCATAAAGATAATTGATTGATTTCAAATTGTTCTATGCTCTTGTTATTAGCAACAGGAAACAAAAGCTTTACGAGTTCTGACCTGTCCCATTCATATCTGTGGAGAACATACCCTAAGGACATTTCCAAACTTTTCTTCACCAACCGCTTTAGAAAACCCATCTATTTTATGTACTTTATTCCCAACCCAGATTTGCCTGTTATACCACAAACACAGTAAAAGAAAAATCTCACATTAAAGCTGGTCACCCATCAAACAACAGGTGCACCCAGGGAACTTGACACAATCCAAAAATTGCTATAAGAGTTCAACCTGGGTGCTGAAGAAGCACATGGGATTATCCATTAATCAGGATTACCACATTAATCCTGAAACAAGAAAAACTAGCAATACTCACTGTATGTGTTATAGGACAGGGAGATTTAAGCACAGAAGTGACTTGCTCAAAGCAATCGCCTAGGCCAGCAGCAGTGCTGGGAATAAAATCAAGGTTTTTGAGGTCTTGGGTAAGTAGTCTTATTATACATAACAATTATGTCAGAATACAGACCTCTGAAATAACCTCATAGTTTCTTTACAGGTGTAAACTTTGCAATCAAATGTACTTTTACTTCTTTGATTTAAAGACTGAAATTGTAATATCTGAACCCATCAAGTCTTATGCATCAAGCATCCAATTTAGAGAGCCGAATTTTGCAACCCATGCCCTCCCCATACAAAAAAAGTGGCATCAAACGCCACACAGTCTCTCTCTGGCATGAGAGTCAGGGATAGCACACAGCTGCTCTGAGAGGAGTGTTAGCAGGGCTTGGTGTCCTTGGTGCTACCTGCCAGCCAGCAAACTCCCCTGCTGCTGCTTCCCACTGCAGCTGTCATTTGGGCATTTCCCCATTGATCATTTCCCCATGATTATATGGCATGTGAGAACCCTCTTTCTCACATTCAGGGGGAGGGAGGAAAAAAAAAAAAGAGAGGAGTCTAAAAATACACACTGGAATACGTTTTCGTTTTTTATAGTAGAAGAGTAATTGCTTGGGATCTAGAAGAACTCAGTCAAGGTTGTGGTTTGTGCACTGCCCAGAATGATGAGTACCTTTTCTAAAAAGAGCCTGCAAAACAACTAAATTCAGGCCACGCAGTCCTGGTTTAGATTCTCCCATATTGGTCCCCAGCACTCCCAGAGCAGGCTTTGCTCCCTGAGTGATAACATTGCCTGTCCTAGATCACAAACCAGTTGTGCCAAATGGGACATACATGAGTTTTTGCCTTGCGAAAGTCTGAAGCACAGCTCCTCTTATTCCTCTCCAGGCATCAAAAAAAGGAACCCAAAGCAGCCAATGAACCCAGCTTTCCTTATACTTCTCAAAGGTGGAAGAAAATGTGCAGTTGTCCTTCAACGGGCTTTCATTACACAGGTGGTACAAGTTTGATTCAAAACTGAAAGTAATTTTTAGCAGCAGTGTCAATGGTACTTTCATGATCTAGAAGAGATGGGGTGGCAACGGAACAGCTCTTAGATAGCCTTTTTAACATGTTCAAATACATAATACATAAAATCTGGCATCCTTGGTAGCATAAAGCAAGGCTTTAATTTTCTTGTACTGCATTTTACTGAGCTGTCTACTGGCGAAGGCTTATGTGGTCAGGATGATCTCTCTTCTATTTCCACAGAACTCAGAAGTTCTGTAAGGGAGTATCCGTAACAAAAAGCCATCCATGACATTCACTCACTTGCAAGACTGTTCTGATAAGGCTATTTCCTTGCCTGCTCCAAATTATGCAAAATGTCAGCTTTCTTACACACAGCTCTCATCGTATAACTTTCCAGGAATTTGCCGGGTTTCTCACATTGTCTAATAAACACCTTTGTGGAGTGCATTTCACGCTCATTTGAATCAGGCATCTATTATTAACTTTTCCCAATTAGGCAGTTTGCAAGGTTTTAAAAAAAAACAAACCACAAACAAAACCAACCTTCTTCCTCAAAACAACTGGTGCATAGCTTGACTTGCTCTGTACTCCCACCCAACACACTTTTTTTTTTTTTTTGAACAATGACTTTAATGTGGGAATAATGATGATTCAGATGTGTTCTAAGATGCTATTTTGTTAAAGTGTATTTACAATTGCAAGGCTGTAAACAAATTAGAGGCTTTCTCATTCCTAAAATCCAGTCTTACTGTGGCAAAGCTTTCAGTAATGACAGTAATTTATTTTAGCAAAGAGTACGTTCTGACTAGGCTGGAAAAGAAAGCTTACTTTCTCTTAAAAATAACTGCCTTTGAACTACCTCTCCTTATCTTAAAGAGCTTAGATTGGATCTCATTCCCTGCAGTAACAGGCTGAGGTGCAGGAGACACTTCACAGTGACAACAGCCACGGCAATCATCACTGATCCTGCAGGACACCCCTCCTCCCAGCCCCACTCCTTTCCCAGGGTGACAGTTGCTGGGACCATGCTGGAAACGAGCAGGGCCACTTAATTATACATGTATGCAGCTCAACTTCACCGTCTTCCAAACACACAAACTTAAGAAAATAAGAAAGTAGGAAATTCAGTTCAGGTCGCTTTAAGTAACAGATTGCTTTGAGGAAAGTGCAGAATCCTTCTGTTTCCTCAGGATCTTGGATTCCAAAGAATAGAATCTTGTTTGCCAGATCTAAAGCACAGTAACTACACACACATTAATAAAGTTTTGGGTTTGGTGGATTTTTGGTCACTGTGTAATCTGAGTCTGATTTATTATGATCACCCATTGCTTTCTTTTAGGCAGCAATCTTCCTTACTCATTATGTGAGGGTACTTCTCTGAAAGCCCTTTCAAGATAAGCTGCACCTTTTTTAAAAAAAAAATTTAAACTTACCCATGAAATTTTTATCATTTCTCTTTTCCAGCTAAGTCACATCACATAGCGAAATTATCATGTAAACACTCCATTTTACTGTTGAGGAGTAGCAAAAATCTCAATGACTTTGCTGCAACCCTGACATCGCTGTCTGCTGTTGCAGAGGGAGGCAACCCTCTACCTGACCCTCTGCACCCCGGGGACCTGGCAGGGCTGTCTGGGCTCAGCAGGTGGATCAGCTGAGCAGACTGGTGAAAAGCAGGGCTTGCTCAGCACACATCTTGGGCAACAACAGAGCCGGCCAGGCAGGCAGGCTGATAAACTCGAGAGCAGGGCAGAAAGAGCTCTGTAAGAACAAACAGCCTGAGAAATCAGGAGAAATTAGTTGGGTATACCAAAAGAGAGGTACCAGGCCTAGGAGGAGCAAAATTTGACTAGGCAATGGAGAAGAGGGTAAGTGTAGGAGAAGTGAATTCACAATGTGGCGAGGCAACAGCTTTAGGTGAGCTCAAGAGAATAGCAAAGCAAGTGTGTGGATTACTAAGACCAACAGAGGAAAAGAGGAGAGAGGATCAATATGAAGAGGTAGGCAAATAAGGAGGTTGCACAGGAGGGGAGTAGCTAAGCAGAGAAGGAGTGAATAGGGAATGGAAAGCACACGTCACTAGAAACACAAAGGAGAAGAAAAAAAGGACAAAAGTGAAAGATGGAATGAGGTAAGGGTCTAATGCATTGGATAGGACAGGTAAGAGGAGAGGCAAAGTGAAAGGTAAATGGAAACTACAGGGCAAGATTTTTTTTTTAACAAGATAAAAGTACAAATTTCACAATTGTTCTTTTTAAAAAAATGAAAAAGTTTGAAATCAAATGTGCATTTTTCATGTAATAGAAGGTTCTTGCGGGAATGAGATGGGGGAGCAGAGACTCCCTCAAACCTGTCTATGGACAGGGATACCATTGTAAAACAGGAATGCCAAGTCATTCTGCTGAGCACCTTTAGGTTTTTTCTATCTTTACTTGGCAAAATAAGTATTGAGATTGCATCCTAGTAGGCTGTCTTAGAACAGCCTAAAGTAAACTAAAGGATCTAAGATAAACTAAACATTTTGGAGAAGGGGAATATATGGGTTGTTTTATTTTACTTTGACCCAGATCTTCTAAACTGATTGCAGCAATTAACTGGCAAGTACCTGAAGATCACACCTGCCTTCACTGCACTGTATCACGCACCCTCATAAAACAGTCCTGCTAGTTTTGCCTAGAGAGCAACTAAAGACACATAACAATCCTGCATAACAGAAAAAGGGTCCCAGAGTTAGGTGACAACAAGGAGAATGCCAGTTAAAACCATGTATTTCTATATAAGAGCTATAAATCGGATTGCATATAAGTTTTAAAAGGGTTTTTTTGGTCTTGTTTTAAATAAAAGCCATTTTTGATTAAATAGGAATTTGCATGGAAAGATACAATTTTTCATTAAAATACTGGGGCCTCTCACTGAGAAAAACCACCAAACCATCCTCTTGAAAGCCCAGATATTTTAGTTTTAAGCAACAAAAAAAATCAAAATTCTTACCTATTGAGAACCAACACATGTGTTGGGTTTTTTTTCCTTTAAATTATAAGCCAATTCACAACTGTGCAGGAAGTATAGGAATGCATGTGTGTGCAGACACATACTACCTGAAAGTTGAACCATCACCACTGACAATTCCAGATTTCTACATGTTTACATATTTCTACACAAATTGTTGCCTGTGCACCTGGTAAGATGGGCAAGGACAGGTGCAATGCTGTAGCTGCAAACATTTTTGTAAGATATTTTTGGTACTCCAGCAATCCAGGCCTGCCACATGTGTGCTGTTGTAGTACAGAATACCAGATACATACCAGACATCTACGAAAGTTAGCATTAGGATAAGGAAAATCTTATAAGAAAATAAAAATATACATAAGAACTGCAGCTGACACTATAACACTTTCACTAAATTACCTTGTCCCACCAAGTCCAGCTCTTCTCTGGCCCTATTAGCTAAACCAGTTCTCTCCCAGGAATTTGTGCTACTGCAGATCTCAGGCTAAGTTGTTATAAATAATGCAACTAGTCACAACTACTTTATTCCAGAAGAGTTGTAAACCATGCATCATACCTCCAACAAGCACATTTTCCTTCGTTGTCTCCATTTTGACCATGGATTGATTAGATGTCTTCATCTTTGAGGTATTAATGGATTCCAGGAGGGAGACAAACTCTAGAAAGTTAGATTCATTGGGTACCTGTCCTTCTTTAGCTTCTAGATCTGATTTAGAAGTTGGCAAGGTCTTTTCTTTGTCAGATACCTCCATGAAATTCTTACTTAACAGCACATCTGTCCCGCTGTCTACACTTAGCACCCGCATGTGTCGCTTTTCATGAGCAGTTCTACAGGACTGCGGGTCTAGGTTTTGCAGATATTCCTTAGAAGATAAATCCACAGTCTGGACGTTTTCAGAAGCATTCTCTTGATTTGGATCTGAGTAAGTGTTAGTTTCTAAAGGAGTATGTGCTGGGTTGCTGTGGTCCTTTACTGCATCACCCGATTCATAGCCAGAGCATTGGTTGGATGAAAGCTCTGCCTTGAAAACTTCCGGACTTCTTTCGCTTTCACTAATTTCTGGGCAAGTCTTACCTTTACTGTCATCAGACAGGTCAAAAGTGATAACAGGGATTCTCAGCTGTTCGCTAGTTTGCTGACTCGGCCAACCTGCTGTAACTATACCAGACTCGACAGCTGAGCTCGGTCTCTCACTTCCCAGAGCCTTTAGGTGGACAGAGCCCGCTAGGTCACTGAAAGTGGTGTTTGGCGTAGTACTCATCGTGATAACAATTTTAATGGGCTCACACAGCTGGTCTCCAGGAAGAGAGTTGTCCACAACTGCAACAGCAGTCTCACTGTCCGAGCAATCAAGGTCCTCATGGGTGTTATCAGCATTGCAAGAACTTTCCATGTACTCAGGATCTTTGGTTGCAATGGCATGGCACTGTGGGCAGTTGCTAGTAAAACCTGTCTGTGGTGATCCATCTGGCAGTTTCTCTCTTTTGTAGCTTTTAGGATTACTCAAATGGTCTGAAATAACTGAATTCTCACTGTCCCATGGCTCTGAAGAAACTCCAGTCCTTAAAATATCACCTTGGGATGAAGAAATATTGGATACATTTTTAGCTACCTCTCTGTCCACAACAATATCTTGGGATCCATACTGTCCATATGGCTGTCCATTCCCTCCTTTTTCATTTATTCCATTACCAGAAAGTGTTTCTACAGCAGCTGGTTTTGTCACTATTGCTGATGTGGTGGCACCTGAAGCAGAGGCTGTAGAAACAGGTAACATATCTGCTTTGATACTGGGTGAGGTAGATGAAACTGGTGGTGCAGCCTGGTCTTCTAATATCATAACACCTAAATAAAAACATATGGGAGTTAGGTCTCACAAATATGAACACTGTGCATTATTAAAGTATGATCTTTAGCTAGCAAAATCTGATCACAAGCAGAGCAAAGGAAGCATAAGCAATGTAGCTGATTAAAACAGTTACTAAGCAAGGGTCTTTTGGTAGCTATGTGTAAAACACTATAAAAGCAAACTGGAATCCTTTCCAGTCAGGACAGGTGTAGCAGCAGGTCTATTTAATTTAAATAATTAAAACAGCTCAAGAAACAGCTAATATTAAAGCTAAAATGTTTTACAAAATTATTCCCCACATAGGGAGAGATGAAAGAAAGAAATAAGCCAGTGTGGCAGAAGCTTGTTACATCATTTTGTCAAGTTCCTAAATGGGCCCATTTACATGTTGTTCAACCTTAACAAAACGGAGATAAACTAAAATATGTTGAGACATCTCAAACACTGGAACTGGAGGCAAAGAAAGATGTGCCGGCGTATACACCACAGAGCTAAATGTCAACAATTGCGACAGAAGTCAGAAGATGTTTAAGGGATTTAAGATGCGAACCAAGCATTAGCTTCCTGGTTTAATGCTTTACAGAGGCACAGAGCTTTCCAAGAATATGGGGAAAGGCTTTCACCTCACCATGTCAAAACCATGAGAGCTACTTGCATGCCCATGGAAAGGCTACACACCAAACACCTTGGGTGATAGCTGAGAAAGCTGTCTGTTAGAATTCCCTTGAGGTTTTGTTCTCTTGAGCTTTTCCATTCACCTCCTACCGTGAGGCACAATAGAACCTGCCATGGTGTCATCTGTGGTATTTTTATTTGAATGGCAAGCAAAGATTAAACAAAGATTTAAAAGGATTTATAAACCCTTTAAGATACCTCTGAGATCTTCAATAGTTTCCTGTGTAGGCAGCTCCTAAAAATAAAAAGAAACGCACAAAATTAGCATGGACATTTATTAAATTCTTTTGGCAAAAAAAAAAAAAAAATCTATTAATGCAACAGCTATCTAATCAAAGGTTAACTGTAGCACTGGTAAGTTGATTAACATCACTGAAATTTGGACACGTACCTTGAACAAAATGCAAGGGGTGGGTGAGGGAGGTGGTTATAGAACAATCATGCTCCAAATCGCATCACTACAATTGTGTGAGATGTTTGGGGAGGGGGAAGAAAAAAAGAAATCTAACATTTAAAAAAACAAATAAACATTTTGCAGTGCCTAATTCAGGTTTTTTGTTGTTTTGTTTTTTTCATCATCAAGGAATACAATGTATTCATATGCTCCATTCTTCCAGCTATGTGTTTCCAAAACACTTAAATGAAAAGTTTGGATTCCAGTATTTAGTAGCAATTTCTCAGTGAAAAACTACTATTCCATTACCATAGAATCATTTAGATTGCAAGGAAGTAATTTATTCCAAATCCCCTCTGTCATATACACACATTTGATGCAGGTGCAGTTTGAGCAGGTTGCTTAGGGCCTTCTCCAGTACAACTCTGAATATCTCCAAAGATGGAGATTTCACAGCCTCTCTGGACAACCTCTGCCACTGTTTGACCACCATCTTGGTAGGGGAAAAAGAAAAAAAAAAGAAACAAAAACAAACAAACAAACAAAAAGAAAAAAAAAAAGACAAACACCACCAAAAAAAAAAAACAACAACAAAAAAAAAACACAAAACCAAAACAATCACACACAAAACCCATTAAATCTAATTGATCTAATTGTAGCTTTCCTTGGCTGCAAGTTGCATCCACTGTCTCTGATCCTGTCACTGGGCACCTCTGAGAAGAGCACTCAATCTTCTCTGTATCTCACCATTAGGAAGCTGGAGACAGCACTAAACTCTTCTAGTCTTACAAAAGATTTTAGCCGCACAAAGGCTAAAAGGTCCCATCTGCCCATCTCATGCATTGTGTACTTTGTTCCTCAATCACCTTAGTGGCTTCTGCTGAATTCTCATCAGCAGGTCAGTATCTGTGGGAACTCACCAAGGAGCTCAAAACTAAGCACAATACTCCATAGGAATCTAAATTCAATAGCCTAAGTGCATAACTAGGAAAAGAGGTATTGGGAAAAAAAATCATGCAGCTGTCTTCTGGCTGACTGTCAGCACACCCAAGAGGAAGTAATAATCATCTCCTAAAATTTCATGATGGCAACCTGGCAGCAAGAACAGGACACTAGGTTTGACAAGACCCAAATTACATGTTTGGAAGTGGGAGACTTGGATGAGATCCCAAGAAGAAATGTGTTTGCAGAATGGACAAATACCAGAAAACTAGGGATTAGGACAGGAACAAGGTGAAAAATATTTTATCTCATAAAAGAAAAAGTATTAATGTTCGCAAATCATACAGATGCTACAAAAAAAGATAAGCACACTCCAGGAAATGAGGAAATAATTCTGATTCAGACCAGGATTTGAATAGTTTGCAGTAAATAGGGACACAGTATGGGGGTGGAGGGATATGAAAACAGAATGAAGTATCAAATATCTACTTATTCAGAGATCACTAACCATCCTCTGCACTCACTGAGGCAGGAGTCCTGTAGAAAAAATAGCATGGGATCACATAATTAAAGTTTTATCACAGTATACACGGGGAGTAATTTAAGATTACAGACAGTGCTATTCTCTTAATTTTTTGAATAAACTCGTCAATCTTGTCATGTGTGTTTCCTGGTTTTTTCTTTATTAACATCTATATACATATCCTTCATCACTTCATATACTATTGATTTAGAAATCATGACCAATGGCATGGAATACACATACACGTATAATTAAACTCATGTAGACATAGCCTAGATTTAAAAAATTATTTTTATGCTTGGTTTAAACACTCAAGAAATGTGTTGGGTTCATTTTATAAGTATAACTCTAGTTACACAAAACCAAATTATTAATGCTCCAGGAGCAGATCCCTTCTAAGGTAATGAGAGGCAGCTCTGATTGCATTAGCCTCTCCCTTCTCTCAAAGCAGCAAGAAAACACAACTGCTCCTGGCAAGATTTACAAAGGCTATTTGGAATCTAGAGAGCAGACAGACCCTTCCTAAGAAGCGTGGAATCGTGTATACCAGTTTAAGCTTTGCAGACCCAAACTTTTAGGACAAGGCTGACCAACAGCAGTGGTATACCTAGTAGATCCATGGAATGACCCTTCCTTCTCAGGGCAGACCTATGCTTCAAGTGATCAGTACCTGGCAATATAAAACTCCACGTAGTAAGCTATAGGCTGCACAAAGTGAAGGCACTAGTAGAGAAAAACCACATACTAACCATTGCTCCAGGTGAATTCTGCAAGTGCAGAGCCTGTACCCTCGAACTGTCATGAATTGTTTGGGTAGAGTCATTTTGGTCGGTCTCACCGATGATACCATTAAGTCCGATGTTATTGCTAGAAAGGAAGCAAATCAAAACTAAACCAATGCTTCTTACCACAGAGAATTACAGAAGAGTGGGTTTTAGGAAGAAGCTGAGGAATGGTAACATTAACAGAAAGTAGCAGCACAGCACAATGAAGTGACATCATGATTTCCCCCTCCAGTGCTAAAAGACCAGGGCTGAAAAATACTGTAATCCCTTTTTACACCTCCTTGCTCACCACGACAACTTGCTAAAAATAATAACAACAAAAAAAATCCTCAGTTTCAAATTGTTCTGGTGTCCTAGGAGGTAGGAGCATTGCTATGAGAAATACAATGACATCTCTTCAAACTCCCTAAGCATATGTAACGCCATTTAGCCTGCCCGACACACACACTTTATTGGCAGAAAAGGCTGTTTGGGGCTTCTCAATAGGCATATAAGAGTCAAACGCTACTTGTTTCACAATTTTTGCTTTTTGCGTCCTTTGACCGTACACTTGTGTACACGTTGCTTGTAAATAAACAGGCAGTTAGATAAACCCCACAAACAACTATTTGAAATGCAACACATAACTGTTATTAATATAATCATTAGACCACAAAATAAAGCCCTTCCTCTGTTTTTAGCCAAGGCAAACATATATTCTTTACTAATTTCATATGTTACAAGGGCAACTTGTTGATCACTTCCTTTGTAGATGCATTCAACTACCCACTAACTCTTTAAACATATGTTTTCTACTAGCCTTTCCATGGATATAAGCAAGTATTTTTGGACAAGATTTGGACAAGGAGAACCAACATGTTCTCTTTCTGGGGTGTAACACAACAAAAGTTCTGAAGAAAAAAAATTTTTTAAAAAAGGCAAAAAATCAACACCATAGTGAAATGCCAAAAAAATTTTGAGTTCGGACTTTGTGATGTTAGGTTGGGGTTTTTTGCAAAAAACAAAACAAACAAAA
>VWZK01015740.1:100563-112061 GCA_013396935.1 Baryphthengus martii
AACCCAAAAAAAAACCCCAAAAAACCACCAAAAAACCCCCAAAAAACCCCCAAAAAACCCCCAAAAAACAAAAACAAAAAATAAAAAAAACAAACAAAAAAAAAAAACAAAAAAACCCAATAAAAACCCAATCCACCACCTTATTTTCAAAACCATACAGCTGTGTATAAGCTCTAAAATTATTTAGATGGGGATCGCAGTCATTTTTCCACAATTTTTTTTTAGTTAGCTGGCTTCAAAAACTTGTTCAACCAACCTGACAGCTACCAGGGCCTGTTTAAAAACTTCTGTCATTCACCTAGTCAAAATACTAAGCTCTTTATTTTCTGATCAAGTACTAAATAACGCAATTTTTTTGCCTAGACCTCCCAGGAGAAATAGCTAGGTGATTTAACACGCAAGTTATAAGTGATTCTACCTGTACTTCTTAGCCAAAATAAAGGCTGCATTCATTTAATTAGCTCATGAACAGGAAAACACTGAGATTCTGTTTATATTACAGCCAGCTTAGAACAACTGATAAGCCTCTTAAATAACTGTATCAGACATCCTTAAACAGGAAATAGTTTTCTGAGCTGGTGAGAGCTAAAGAGAAAGAGAGCCTGAAAGGCATCACCCCGTCTGAAATAAAAAGCTGGTATGGTTAGTGACACACATAAGAGGCATTTCTCAGAAGAGTCTCGATGCAAGTCGACCTTGACTTATAGCATAGCACAGACACCCATGTGTAAGGACACAGAAGAGCAGTAGAAGAGAGGTATACAAACTATCTTAACACTACTAAGCTTGCATGGTGCTAGCAGTAGCAACTGCAAATGCACCCAAAAAAATACACTAAGCATAGTGTACTGAGCATTCTGTTATAGCTTGACTGGTAGGCATAAGAAACCTAATCAGTTTAAGCTGTTTGGGCATTCCTATGTTGCTGTCACTGTGTACCTTATTTCAGCATTTTTCACATGGCCCTAACAGCAGAAGCCACTTGCCAGCTTCATTTGTTTGTGCGACTCAAATCTTGAAAAACCAGCAAGAGAGGTCTCCATTTATTTCAAATAGCGTACAGTGGAGTATTCTACCTATACACCAATATGACAGTTAGTAGTAAACCTTAGCCCAATACTATTATTACTTTTAATACCATCTCAATCTGGAAGCAGCCTTATTGATTTTGATGGTCTTCCTATTGCCTTCATTGTACCCAGCTGCTGCCCCACCCTCTGAATCAGGTGCAGCTCTACCTAGTTCACCCCAAGCATGCTGCAGCCACCAAAAATAAAAGCACAAAGCAGGTTTTTGAAAGTATCATTCCCCACACAACTGTAAGGAGTTTTCCTATAGTTAAGGGGTATTTCTGCTATGCAGGACCATGGTGCAAACTCATCGGTTTCACAGAACGTACCAGCAACATGCAATGGAAACCTTACCTATGAATTGAGGGCTCAGCTGAGTTTCCTTTTGGAACCTCTGTATCTTTACATTGCTTTCCATTTTTTCTTGAGAGTTTCTGTGGAATTACTTCACCTTTATCAAACATAAGGTGCAGACGGTAACTGATAACCTTTATTACTGTGAAGAATACTGTCACCGAGCTGCAGTACACAAAAACCGTAACTGCATTTGCTGGGAAAGCCTACAGGGCAAGAAAAAAAAAAAAAGACATAATCATAACAGTTCATTTTGAGAAGATGCTACTAAAATGTTTAATTTTCAAATGCTTTATTCTTCATTGTTTCTTATTTGTACCTCAACTCAGTTTTGCAACCATGAGAAGTAGTAGTGCATCTTCATACAACATACTTGCATTCTGCTCAACAAAATGGTCTAAAGATTTGTTCAATTTTCAAACCATTTTACAAGACTTAATCTTCTTTCAGTTAACTCTGGGTATTATTTATTTGTTAACAAAATTAGTACAATTGACAAACAGTGTAAAACCTCTTAAAATACTGCGTTCTCAGGATAATGCAGCTGCAGCCTTTCCTGAACCATGAACTTACAAAAATACAAATACAAAATGACACATTAGTTACTTACAAACAGATAAACCCTTTTGAAAAATTCTGTCACCTTAACCTGTTTCTCAGTTATGATTTAATAGTAGAATGCAGTAGTTTAATCTCCTTTTTCTAATACTTCACCACATGTTCCTAAGTATCTTTACCACTGAAGATATTAAATAATTACTCAGGACTGGTCAAAACAAACAAATAGAATGCATTTGGAGAATCAGCTTCTTTGAATTCTTTTTCTAAAGTTCCTAATTGTTAATTTGCAGCTGTGTGATCTGTTTGCTGATCTGTGATGAGCATCGTATTTCTTAGTCATTAAATTAATTAGTTTAACTATAGTCTGTAAAGTTCTTTTACAGACATAACACACCAGTAACATTTTTATATGTAAATACTTCCTTATAGTAAAGGGCAAATAATAGTAGTGCACACCAGTAGTTATCATTAATAGTCCAAAACCTTTATCATTATAGTCATGGAACACCCTTATATATTGCTGTCACACAGTTGCAGTCTCACAATGAGTTTAATCTCTTCTCAGGTGTTTTTTTTTGTTTGGTTTTTGGGGGTTTTGGTTTGTTTGGGCTTTTTTTTTGTGGCTTTTTCATTTGTTTTTTACAGAGCATTACTATATCCCTGCAGAATTTGTAGCAGGAAGGGACAAAAAAAAAAAAAAAAAGATTTTCAATGCTCAGGATTTGTGAAAAGCCTACTGAAGTTAATCTTTTAAAATTATCTTTATTTTGGGCCTCGATCTGTTGTTTTAAGTATCAGCATTGAAGGTTAAGGAGCACTTGAATATAAAAGACTAGAATTCTTTTCAGATTTATAACTAAACCACAGTGACCACACAGGTGAAGAGAAGGGAAGAAGGCACACTTAGTTCATCTCTAAAACAAGTCACTGCGTTTATTTTGATGTTGAAATGAATATGTTGAACCACTTCGGTGTTATTACAAGCAAATGAGTTGCTATTCTACTGCTGCTGTTAGCTTAATGAGGCTTCATACCTTCAAGATGTACACGTGAACATTTTCAGGCAAATTCTTTTTTATGACTATTCTGATTCATATACAAAGAATCTATTGCACAAAACTGGAGAAGCTGTTTAGCATGTAGGTATTACTAATGATCTCTAATAAGAAAGACATTACAAGTTGAAGCTTAATCTATTACGAGTACTTCGTGGTACTATGTATATACCAAAACTAAGCATACACTCTAGTTATTTAGCAAATCCAGGCCAGAAAGTGGATCAGTTAGCAAAGCCATGCTCTCAGGGTATAAGATTTGGTGGATGAGACTGAAGAATGTGTTTTATGACTAATGTATTTGCGAAACAAGTTATAACAGCTTGGTTTCACAAAGAATGATAGCCAAGTATCTGTAATGATTTGTCTAAAAAGAGAGATGTGTTCACTTTCCAAGGATTCTCTTCAATTATATACTAAAAAGCACAGGCCAACTGTTCACTATTAAACATCTCAGAATGAGCCACTAGAGAAGAAATGCTCTACAGGAAACTTTCATAAAGCTTAATAAATATTATATGAATAATGTCAAGAGGACACAACATAAATAGACTTCCACTAATGCTGTTTATGGGCACGTTGAGCACGCTGCAAGAAAGAACCAAAGGAAGCTCACAAATTTCCAAGCAGAAAACAGGGCCAGTTTTAGCAAATGCTGAGTGCTACGTGTCCTCATCCCTGCCTTGTGACCGGACCCATCAAACCTGCGCCCTGAGCCTGCCCGTGAGCTCCCTGCCCGGCTGCCCACGATACACAGTGCTCCCACCACGTACGTGCCGTGCATGCTCACAGTCCCGAGCTTGCCAGTGTATGACAAGGCCAGAGCATCCTGAGTATTCCAAATCTTGTGACAAGCTGGCAGCCTACTCCCTGCCCACAGGAGGAGTTATAAAGATGAAGGTGAGAATGGAAAGCCCTCGATTTTCTGAATCAGGCCTCTTGTATAAGGGCACGAGTGTCGTATGACAGCAGTTTGCGTTCCCAGGCACAGATAGCGGATCACTAGCAAATCTGCTTGAGCTGTGGAGTTACAGACCACTGAGGAACTACATGACAGATTGACTTCTGATGCACTATAGTTATAATTAGCCTGGTTTCCTATGGAAACGAGGCTTTATAATCACACCATGTGTCTGTGTATTCATCATCTCACTCCATCCCCTCTGTTGAATAATTTTTTAGTTCTTTGGCTACTTTCAACTAACTTTGAGAGAACGCACCCCATCAGAACAAGGTCACACCAGCACGTGTCCTACGTTAATGAGAGGAACCCACACAGCTCTCCGGCCTTTTGAATGCCACCCCAGTGACAGGAAAAGCTTCAATTAACCTGACATCGTATTAGAAGCTAGAAAAAACACAACCATCCACAAATACAAATTCATTAGAAAGCAGGTTTCACGACGTCTCACAGGTTTCTGTGGAAGCTGTAGCTCTAGCTTTCTTTGCTCTCATCCAATTAAAAACTCTGCTATAATGTACTTTTTGTTTTCCAGTAGCTTCTGTTGTTATAACTTGCACCTGTGGGGTCACAGGCAGAAATGCAGGCTGATAAGTTCCAAATGTGGTCTTACTACTGCAAACACAACAGAGTTGACCAGCCAGTGCAGGGAAGGCATTTGCTTGGGGCTTCTGCCTGCTCAGAGATTGCTCCCAGAGGAATGGCCAAATTCTTCTTCACTTGTCTACCAATGTTATTTGAGTAGCGCAAAGGCAGAAGTGACCAAGGTATATACTTCCTAATAGAAAAATATGTAACCTTTGAACAAAACACTACACCTTGTACATTGGACTGAATGATTAAAGTTGGTTAGACCCAGATGTATCCCACCTGGATCTTGAACAACTGAGGCATCTAAAGCAAGATGGTGTCACACCTGGGCCTCATTGTCTTGCTGTGCTACAGAACATAAATGAGGGAACTACCAAATAAACGTACAGTCAGCCACCACCATCAGGCTTGCAGAGGTATGAGTGGGAGATATAATACTGGAGCCAAAGATAAATATTTTAATGTTAATTTAGCTGAATTAATGACTAAGAGATGTCCATCACGCAGCATAAACCATGGGAAAACAGGTGGCAAATAAAATTCTGAGGGTGTACACTCACTTGTAAGTGTGCATGCTATGACACAGTACAGTGAGTACAGTGTAATTTACCCTTCTTTTGTGAAGGTATATGTATCCTTACTTTTACAGAGAGATTAAGTGGGGTAAAGTGTGGCCAAACGGGACTGGAAGCAGCTGACACACTGCAAGTTTTATTACCATTTACCTCTGAGTAATTTATGTGCCCACACCCTTATACTGCCATGTTGTACTTGTCATATCACAGAATGATTTGAACATCTAATGCAAAGAACTAACCCTGTAAGTTCAAGGGCTTCCTGCCCAACAAAGGCAGAAGAAACACTTACTAATCCTTTCTGGGGACTCACTGAAACATGGATGTGCAGTCTCTTATGGCTTGTAAAATAGTACAAGTATTGCCAAATTCGCAACTCTTCACCACTGGCATTTCACTGAGGCTGAATTCAGCCCAGTGGCTTTGTATAATAATTACTACTATTTTCATACACAAAACACCTGGGACCTCTGAACTTCTACTGGAATAAGGTAGCTCTAATTCTTAATCTATTATGAGCTGACGCAGCAAAGTTAGCAGTGATTGCATTACAACTTTGAAGCTGATTTTGACAGCAATGATGCTCCAAATAATATTCAATGTACATTTTTAATTGTGCATTTACTACTACAAAGGATAAATGAGAGAGAAAACAAAGAGCTGGAAACTCCAATCTGCTTTTTCAGGGGTGGGGAAGCTAACAACAGAACCATTCGTACCAAAGTAAGCTATGCTGACAAAGCTAGGGAATGAAATCCTCAATCCACACAACGGAAACCACTTGATACTATAAGCTTCCCGACGCTACTGTCAGCGCATCGCTGCTGAGCCAGGGTGAAAAAAAAATAAATCTAAAAACAGCTAGAAGAGTTTTACCATTTCATTCAGGCTGTTTCAGAGAAACTTTCTTCTGACTTTGACGAAACTATGATTAAGTTTATTCCAAGCAAAGGAAAATTTTAAAAAGTAATACTCTGATTTAACTTTGCTGTTTCAAGAAATGCCAGTGACTGCTGAATCCAAAATTATTGGTGCCAAGTGTGAAATATAACTATCGCTCCAAACAATATCAAATATAATGTTATAAATACAATATATAACATTAAGAGGAGAAACTTTAGTTAAAAAGCAGGTTGAAGTTTCAAAGAGACAAAAATACACACCTTGCACAAAATTTACAAAGCCAAACCACTTAAAAGCAAGACAATATATACTTAAGGTCAACATTACTTTCAAGCAGCCAGCATAATAAATGTATTCTCCTTATCAAGGATAAAGAATTTCCGTAGCAATATATTAGCTGAAGAACATAGGTCCTGCATTTAACCAGATGATTCATCAGAAACTCAGTCTGCAGAAAAAGCAAGTCCACCTAGATAAGCAAAGATGAAGCTCTAAAGAGTTCAGTAGGTAAGACAGGTTTTCTCCCCTTCCCTTTAAATAACAATCTTCTGACTTTAAAATCTTTGTATGTGGTGTTCTTTTGTGCAAACCTGTACCATCCTCTTCCACGCTGTCAGTTCAGGAGTCTCCCACCAGGAGATATATATTCTTTCAGATACATAATTACATCCAGTGGAAAAAAGTTAACCTTTACTTTATTAACTTTTTAATCTCCCATACCACTTCAACAGTAAATCCTACAACGTGGTTTGCATAGGAAAAAGACCTTACCAGTCAGAAGACAGCACATTGTCATCTCAGTTCATTAACTCTATGAGCCATGCTGACAGGAATTCACTGCAATCCACACCACAAAATACAGTATACCAACTGATTTTTAAAAACACAAAATTTGCTTTTCACTAGGATTGCAAGGGGATTCACAAATGCTCTTTGCTTTTGAATATCAGGCCAATATCTGACCACGTAGGATGAAGAGACCTATTCAGAAATTTTATCCAACAAAAAAAACCTACAGAACTTAGTTATGAATTTAGTTGAGTCACTGTGAGAACCAGGGGATGGAAGTAGTTTCAAATAGAAGTAATATTAAGCTATAATCACTGAAGAAAATACCAATAGATAGATACAACAATCCAGCAAACCACCCTCAAGCTTTTCTCACACAGCAGGAAAACACTCAAAAATAGAGCAAAACTTTCAAGTTTTCAAAGAGAATAATTTTAAAGTCCAGCAAGCAAACTCTACTTATTGAAATCACTTATTTGCAGCGTTCAAATTTCAGCATGAAGGAAGCGGCATGTCATGAAAAACCATGTGATTCACCAGTGACATTCAGCAAGGCATATTAATTATGTGGCATTTAGACTTTTCCATTGAAGTTACCCTTCTCAGCAGTAAGGATGGAGCAGGCTTGGAAAAAAAAAAAGTCTCTAAAATAGATTTTTTGAACAAACATCCCCATGCTCATTTAGCATTTTCAGAGGCCTGCACTGCACCCCTTCCCAAGTAACCCTACCCCATTGCTTCAGCAGGGCTAAGAGGTCCGGCCTCAGATGAAGGCACCCGGTGTGCTTACCCCCTTAACCTTCACACACAAAATCCTCGCGTAAAACCAAATACGCCCATATATTTTTAACGCCCTCAGACATCAGTTTATTCTCAGGCACAAAACCCTCGCATAAAACCGAACATGCCCATGTATTTTTTAACCCCTTCAGACGCCTGTTTATTCTCTGTTGCGCTCACGGCCTTGCCGCTGCTGCCCACACCCTCCCNAAAGCCGTTCTCTGGAGGAGGCGTCTGTCACCGCGGCGTACCCGCCTTAGGCGGCCGAGAGGTTGGTTCACAGGTGCAAAAACTGCGTGGCAAAGGGGCAGCACCGGCATCAGCCAGCTGGGCTGCTCCCCTCAGCGATCACACCCCCTGCCGCCTGCTTTTCGTTGCCGGTTATTTATTTTGCCTCATACATCACGAGTTTCTGAGCTTTGAGCTAAACTTGAATGTTGACTTTTTTTTTTTTTTTGGTGTTGTTTTGAGCTGTATTTTGGGCAGGCAAGAGGGGAAATTCCATAAAAACAATTTAGTTTCTTTCAAGAAGGAGTTTAGGGCAAAATGAAATTCGCCTTGTGTTAAAGGGCAGCTGACCTCAAATTAGCGGAGAGAAGAGGTATGGGAAGGAAGCACAGGTGTGTGAAGTACGGGCACATGGAGCTGCAATGGAGGATGGAGCTAAGTGGAGGCTTTAAGAAAGCAGTGAAGGATGGAGTATGAGGTTATTGGGGAAGGGTCCGGAGAACATGTCTTATGAGGAGCAGCTAAGAGAACTGGGCTTGTTTAGCCTTGGAGAAAAGGAGGCTGTGGGGAGGCCTTATTGCTCTCTACAACTACCTGAGAGGAGGTTATAGTGAGGTGGGGGTTGGTCTGTTCTCCCAAGTAACAAGCAAGAGGAAATGGCCACAAGTTGTGCTAGGGAAGGATTAAATTGGATATTAGGAAAAAATTCTTCACAGAAGGGGCTGTTGAGCACTGGAACAGGCTGCCAGGAGAAATGATTGAGTCACCGTTCCTGGAGGTATTTAAAAGATGTGTAGATGTGGTGCTTAGGGACATGGTTTAGTGGTGACCTGCCAGTGTTGGGTATAATGGCTGGACTCAATGATCTTAAAGGTCTTTGCCAACCAAAATGATTTTATGATATGGGAGCACAGCTCACAGGATACCTTGCAGGAAGGCGCATGAGGTTGGGCTATGAACACCAGAACTGATCAAACACAGCACTCTCTCCTCATTCTCTGCCATCAGAAAATGGAGGTGAATTTCAATTGTATGTCTCTCATCAGTTCCTTCTAGGGACTTTTCCACACATAGAGACTTTTTTGGCAGTCGGCTTTGTGAAGGAGGCACGTATGAAATGGGGGCAGCCAAGCAGCTTGCACGTTACTTCACCAAATTTACCCTATTCTCATTATTCCTGACTGTGGCTACAGTTTGATGGACTAAATGCACTGCTCCAGTGTGCTTTGTATGGATTTTTTCAGACAAGAGACCAAATAAGCTATTAAATAATCATATTTGTGAGCTAACACACCACATCTCAGCTCGCTTCCTGATGTTGCAGGTGATATGGCCATGCTGGATGCTTGTGTTGGCTTGATGGGAGGGATGATACAGCAGTATGAGCAGGTGGCTGGGAGCAGGGGAGGAATGGCACTGTTTTCCTTAGCACCGGCACTGCCACCCTCAGATGTCTGTGGATCTGTAGCCATGGGGCTCGAGCACTCGCTTGGTGTGCTCTGGGTAAGCAGCAAAGTCTCCTGAGCTGTGTGAAGGAGGCACCGCCCCAGCAGTGCCTCATGTGCTACCCTTGTGGACCTTTCTTGCCTAAATCTCTCCCTGTGGAGTGGGAAATTATTATTTTATCCTTTCCAGATTGTTTTTCAAAGATGACTAAGTTTTTAAACACAAATGTAATGATTGAATCAAGTGCAATAGCTGGTTATGAATAATATATTTCATGTTCGATAATTTAAAATGTTAATTTCTCAGAAACTACTGAAGTTGTTTTCCACGTGCATGCTGGCAAATAGGAACATTTACATGCACAGGTGCATAAAAGAGATGGGTAAGCAAAGGCAGAAATTAAAAGCTCCTTCAAAACCTCTAGTTTGTTGGTTTTTTTGAGATCTCTAACTCATGTAGGTTATTATGTGGAGGCCCCGGGTGGTGCAGGCTTCATGGGAGTCGATATAACATTGAGTCTTATTAGGGTGACTTGTCCAGCCATCACTCAAATCTTTCAACTCTGTCATCTCTGGATCATGCTGACACCAAACTTTTTTTTGGAGCAATTACTTTCAGGAATGAAGGGTTCCTGCAATTTCCAGCTCAGGATGTGCGTTCTGGACACAAGGTAGACGCATAGTACTGCATCTACAGCTGCAGGAGTGCTGAAGGTGAAAAGTGTAATAACCACTTTCCTCTCGAGAGATGACAACGTGAAGACTTTGCCCTCTGTATGCCGTTCTTCTCGGCGGTGACTCCACTAGGTGGTGCCATGAGAAAAGTGGCAGGCGCTCCACAGGGTTCTCGGCAAAATTATTTCCATTATTAGAATTCCTAGGAACAATTATTTACCAAAATCATAGAGTAAATGCTAGGTGCTGCAGAAATACTGAAAAAAAAAAAAACAACCACAAAACAGAATAACGCGAGTGTAGCAATTGCTAGTGGATAATGGTACTCCAGAGAGCAAATTTTGGAATAGCTCTAAATAAATATTTAAACTTTTTACTGTACTGTAACCAATACCTTGACTGACCCAAAACATTCCACACTTAATTAGCTGCTGCAGATTCTTTTAGATAACTGATAAAGTTCAACGTGGAATTTGTGTGGCTTGTATTACAACATACCTTATGGCTTTTATAATAAGGCAAACGTGCAGATAAGGAAAAGGCTTGTAATTATTTCTCTGAATAGCTGCAAGGCAATCTCTTATATTAAAGGAAATGGGAAAAGACTCAAAGGACATGCCGGTTCTGCATTCTTTCTTTTTTGTTAACATGGTTCAGTAAGTCACTTTGTGCGTAATCTTATTTTTGCCTTGTATGTACAACTACAGACACTGGGGGGATAAACAAAAATTTATTATTTTTGATACTGCATTTTTATTTTATTTTTTAATTACTGTCTTTATTTTGGAACATTAGTCCTATGGTATCCGGCTGCAAATTTTCTGTGCATGTGGAGGCGCACAGTGCTCTAGTGTGAGGAGTCATTCATCCTACCAGGTTATCTGACCTGGCAGCATGGCCTGACACCTTCCCCAGGCTCCTGCTGGCAGCAGCCCTGTCTCAACCACGGCTGCCGCAACACAAAGCGATCAACTCCGGAGATCCAAAACACATCTTATTCCGCTTTGAACCGTGCTTTTCTCAGTGCTGATGAAAGAGCATGTCCCCATCCCACACATTTCCCTTTAATTTCCAACGAAGCGATGAGTGTCGTTTAGAAAGCGATAGCGACCTTTCCACCCAAACCCAGGAAAATCTTCATCCAGAAATAGCATTTGCTGTTTCCAGGCAACCTCCTAACGAAAAGAACTGCGTGATCGTGCCACGTACAGCCGGGATTCTCTCGGACCGTGGGCGCAGGAGGCCACCAGCACAGGAAAGAGAACTCATGAGCGGCGGGTGGGTGAAAGAGGAAACACAAAGTGAGGAAACTTCGTTTCTTCAGAAACTGCTTGGCTTTTATTCTGGTAAAGTCCCAAAGCCGCACAATGAAGGAAAGGGGAAGTTGCCAGTGAAGGCACGAAGCCTGGACCCGCTCTGCAGTCCCCGCGGGACAAGGCGGGCCCGGGCGGGCGTCTGAGGGTGGCCTAGCACCGATACGCCGCCGCCGCCACCCTACCGGGCGCCGCGGC
>VWZK01015740.1:113049-193564 GCA_013396935.1 Baryphthengus martii
TGCCGTGGCCGCGGGGCGCGGGCGGCCCGGCGGCGGGCGTCTTGCTCAGGAAACGGGCGGTAAGGCCTGGACGGGCACGGTCCGGGAGCCCTGTTTCTCTGGGATGGGGGTGTCGCAACTTAGGCGGCTTGATCCAGGAGCTTGGGCTGGCGGCAGGTTAGTTGCCGTGGCTGTGAGCCGGTCACGAACTGGTTGTGGAAAGGTAGGAAGAGAATCGACCTGCAAGGCATGCGGTGCAAAATCCTATCGTCTCGGATCAGAGCTCACTTAAAAGCAAAGCAGAATAAAATCCTGTGGACAATCACGGTTGCAAATCCATGACACTTCTTTTGCCGTGATGCATTGTGTAGTCCTAATTTTTAAAAGTTCCGATCAACCAAGTGCCTCATAAAGGAATGGTTAAATAAGGGTATTGCCTCTGTTTCAGTGCTGAACACTCATATGTTTCTGGTTTTCATTGCACGCATTTAGCATCGCTAAAATTCATCTACTTAGCGAACACTGAGACAGAACAAATGTAGCTTAACACCAGTAGAAACTCTTGTGCAGTTGCCAGATTTCATTTCAACAGTTGGCATGGACAAAAGCACCTGAAAGAACCAGGGAGCTCTGTTCATGCTTAATAGATCATTGATCCATCTGTCGATACAAGAGCATCTAAGATTTTGGCATTTGTGGTATTTGAAAGCCGGCTTACTAGAATAGAGGTGTTTATGGCTTGCTGTTACAGTTGTGTTTAGAATTGGTGACCTGAAAGTGGCAATCTGTGTGCTTTCATAAATCTCTGGAGCCAACTCGACTCTCTTTCCTTTTTGTTCAAAATGTGCAGCAATGTGTTACTTTTTTTTTTTTCCTCCATTTTGGAGTCCTTAAGTAGCCCAGTAAAAATAAAAAAGCTTCATTCAAGTTTGAAGCACTTGGTTTAAAAGGCCTTTGCAGCGTGTCTTGAAAGTTATCATGCATGGGTTGTTAAGACAAGGCTCAGTCATGGGACTGTTCCTAAGAATACTTTCACTATTTGTTTGACCAAGAAAGGACCTAGTCTGGCTATGTTTGTGATTCTGTTTGTAGTTCTGTTTGTAGTGCAAGACGATGAACTCTTGGAACGTACCTTTAGTGTCATGACCAACACCTTCATTTCTAGCAAGTTGTCTGTAGGCATCTTGTGCCTTCCTCACTTGCTGCTGTGTTCAGTGAGCTGAACCTTTGAGTGTTTAGTGGCTTTCCTTAAACAAAGTTGGTCGCTGCACGCTAACCTCCTAAGGTGGCAATGGCAAAGTCCGTATCTGCAATGAATTCATAACCCTGTGGTTTAGCATAGCACCTGGAGCTGAGCTGGCTACTGCTGCAAACTGATTACTGTTATCATCTCTATGTATGTGGATAACAGCAGAGAATTTAAAAATACAGTTTTGATTTATAACATCTGCATATGTGCTTGTTTACTGCTTTAATTCCTAACTCCTGTTGCTCATATGCTTAACTTTAGCTACTTTGTTTTCTTGCCCATATTTCTTCATCTTAGTGAAGTTTGAAGAAAGTATTAAATATGCTAAATAGAATTGTGTCTCTTGATCATCCCGCTAAATGGTAACACTGGAAAACAATGGTGCAGTAGTGGTATAATATACAATAGTAATTAAGTATAACAGTATGAATTTAAAATGACTGCAAATCATGACACTATCCTGTCTTGTGTTAATTCATCCGTCAAAGATTTCGCTTCATTCTTTTACTATAGTCTTTTCCAGTCTTACACAGTGGGAGGAGAAGGCTGCCAGGGTTGACTGATCGACTTGGTTGGCGCGAATAGTGACAGTTGAGCAGCAACTGTAGTTGCAGAGAGGGATCTGGTAGCACCCATTCCTCTGCTGCTCTTCACTGCTTTCCTTGGACTGCTAATGGTGGTGGTGGTTCAGTGCTCTCCAATAAGCAGCTTTGGGTAGAATACGAATGGACCAATTTTTTGCTAGCTTAATTGTTTTCCTTAAGAATAACTTTTTCTTTCTTGGACAAGAAATTAGAAAAATGACTTGTCCTTAGCATGATGTGATAAGGAATGCTCCCTGAACTATTTCCCTAGCAAACAGGCAGGAACTAATTTTTTCCGTCGGTGGAAGAGAACCCTTCCCGCCAGTATATTTGATCGAGAAAGGACATAGGTCTAGGCTTGTGGTTAGCAGGCCACAGGCAAAGCAAACATCTCAAAGGCAAGGGTCTTATTTCTCTCTCAGAGATTTTATGGAGTTGGCATCTATAGGACAGCACATCTAGTGTGGTTTCACTGATGCCAAATTGCCACAAACAGAAGAGTCATGAGAGCAGCAGAGTTTATTAACGGCTGTGACCATCTAGGTTATATACACAAGCTTTCTTGGGCTCTGGGAGGTGGGAAAAGATTTTTGTTTCTGCCAAAGCAAGAAAAGGGAAGTAAATAAATAAGCAAATGTTCTCTGTATTGGGAAGGAAATCTAACAAACTTGGTTGTGAGGGTCAACAAGGAAGTACGGGGTAACTCTTGAGTTTTATTGGTAGCAGACTTTCTTTAATTCTGGGATCTGTGTAAAATAAGCTTAATATTTAATGCTTATTTAGAAATAGACAAACCAAAGGTGTAAAGAACATATCTAGCTTTAAATATGTGTGATGAAACATACTAACCATGGCCTCTAAGATTGATTTGCAAAGTGTGGTGCTTTATAAAACATGGTGAGAAGTTTCCCTGGAAAAGAATGTGATCTATTTTGAAAATAACTTCTTCGTAAGCAGGTTTTATCTTCTTAGATATACTTTATGACTATTATGGAGGTAATCTACAATTAATGATTAAGAGGTGGACTTTACCTGTCTAAAATCCGAAGAAAAAAATTGCATGACAATTGGAAGTTTTTCAAACCATCACGGACAGTCAAGAAATTCTAAATTAGATGATAATTTAACTGAAAAGCTGGCATCTCAGAAATAGTGAAAATACTAGAACATTCTTCACTGTATCTCTTGGATACAAACTTAGTCTTGATCAAGCATGACAGGTGGTTTTGGAAAAGTTTTTACTGAAAATAAACACAGTTTAATCTACAAGACAGGCCACTAACAGCTACCTAAGTGTATTTTTTAACACATCCCAGCTGCTTAGCTGACTCTTTCAAAGGGCAACTTTTTTCTCGGTGAATGAGGAGAATCAAATTGCTTTCTTCTGGGGAAGTACACATCATTAGTTGAGACCTGTGGCTATTTAGGGCCTCAGTGCAGCCTTTCCAGATTCTTTTTTGGATTCTGAAGAAAGTCGCTAATGTGTTCAGATAGAATACACAATGTTTCTACTTTCAAGTCTGATATACAGAAAGCAGAGGTTTGTATTTCTGGCATTGTTTCAGACCCTACAGTAGTTCTCCCTTAAAAAAAATAATTAAATAAAAGCTTTATCTGTAGTGCAGCAGCTTTGTGTACTTTTAGGAAACGTTACAAATAGTTCAGAACATCTTGCTTACAGCATAGACCAGCCATGAACACAAGGTAAAGCACAAAGTTGATTCTGTGCAGATTATATGTACTAACATAGTGCGAAGTACTCTGTACTCATTTGTTGTAGATGAATATGTGAGTAGCTTTCTGTTTATTATGGCTTTCACCAGCTCCTCCAACATCCCAGGATCCTTTGCAGCCCTCAGCTCTTTGAAGTGTGTTGAGTTGATATTCCTTTCTGAAATTGTCAAGGCTGTCTTGCGTTTCAGGGATTGTCCAATAAGGCCATGGATGTGACAGTGCTAATGAGAGCAATCCTTGAAATCTGAAGGAATCAAACCTACAACTGAACAGTGAAACTGCAATTGGACAATCCACTTTAGTGTGATGTTCTTCAAACTAGTCTCAGGAAAAGCTGTCAGAAAATAGAAGTAATTTGGTTTCAAAACCTCAAAAGGAAGTGTGATGTAGTTTGATAGAACTGTCGAATCAGTTGCTTTTGATGAGGGAGTGTGTGCTGGAGTTTGAGAAAAAGAAGAACAAATTATTTCTGGTTCTTTGCGTTTACAGGTTATTTGCAGCAGAATTGCTCAAGTTATGCTATTAAACACCTTTAAAATAAGATGGAGATGTTTTCAACAGCTCATAAATAGTACTTTCTCTCTAACTTCTCCACCTAGCAGTTCAGAGAGGGGAAGAGAAAGAAACTAGAGTTAAGCCTGTGTTCCATCTTTTGAACTGATTTTATTCATTCTTGAAATCACTTGGGTACATGCTTTGTCTCTTGACTCTGTTTTGAAGAGGGAAGACTTGCTCACGTCACAAGTAGAGCTGTAAGGATTACTTATATGTTATTGAATTATCTCTTAATATACAGTTAACAAGAACATTCAGAATGAAATTAATTTACAATTGTCTTTGATAGTTTTGAGGGGGAAGATAGGTGGCTTTTCAGCAGATTTGAGCTCCACCTTAACTTTCTTTGGAAATAAGGTTCCGAGATGTCCTCTACTGGCAGTGAAACTTGAAGTTGTTCTGTCAATAGCACTGTGCATTACTGCTCACCTGTTATATTGTGATAAAACTAACAAAAAAAAATTCTTTAGGTATGTCTTCTATATCTTCCTCTCGTGGTGCTTTGAGTCACAGAACTTCTGCTCTTGTGTTCTCTTTCATATCCCCATTGTCCCTGCTGGGCTAAGCCTGGCAGTCCCAGAGATGCCCACTCCCAGTGCTGGGTGACTCCTGCCAGCTCCTGTAGCAGGCTGCATATGCTGTAAATAGGTTTGAAATGGCTTGTATTGCCTGGCTAGATGCTAAGCTCCTACTGGCTGGTGCCTCTGAGGTCTGCAGAGGAACGAACACTTTTTTTTTTTTTCCTGACAGAACTGACTGAATTTCCTCTTCTGTAATACAGCTGGCTTTCATGAAGCCTGTAGGAACCGTATTATCTGAGAACATGGTATTGCTTTGGCTAATGTCAGTCAAATAAAATAGTGGGGCCGGAAGTTATTTAGCAGTTTAAAATTTTTATACTGTAGTTTTCCATGCTATGTTCATATAGGAAGTCATAGTACTTAAATGCTTTGCACTGTTCTTAATTACATAAATTGCATAATGCTAGAAGCTGTTCAAGGTACACCAGCTTCCTGTCCCATCTCTGTGCGTGGCAGTAGCCCTGCCTTGTGCTTTTCTGTAGAGATAATGCTGCTGCCTTACAACATAAGAGCTGATCATACATCATAAAGCATCTGGAGGTGTATAGCAGGAAGGAACTGTAGTTTTAATAACCTTGTCCACTTAGTAGTCTTAAAAAAGCCCCTCTAGAAAACCAAAATCAAACCACCCTTACGGAAACTGTGGTAGGACTGCAGAATTTTGTCAGTTTGGGAAACAGCATCTCTTTGGAAGGTTATGAAAATGTTCTACTTCATTTCATAATACATTGCTCACAGTCATTTGTTTCATTATTTGATGTGTGCTCAGACTATGAAGATAGGCATTTTATTTTATAGACCCCGAAGGCCAGTTGGTTTCTGTGGGAGCAGCAAATGCTTAGTAGCCTAAAGCTATAGTGTATCTTTTTCCAGTTCATCAAAGGAAATGTTTTGTGTTATGCCTATGTTTATATTCACGTGATATATTTACTTGCTGCATATTAATGTTATATATTTTGTGTTCAGAAAGGTGGTGGATTTCAAGGGAGAGCAATTTTGAGTGACTGCTGCATTTGTCTCAATGTACAGTAGGAATAACTAGCGCTAAAATGTTGCAGAGGCTTATTTCTAATTGAAGGATGTGTTTCAGCATTTAAAAATAATATTAATGAACTTAATGATCTTAATACAGTATCTGTCAAATTAAATTTTACGGACTACTACTCTGTAGCACGATATTTCTCTGTACAGTCTGTAAGCTTCCAGAGAAGTAATAACATCCAGCAGTTATTTTTATTTGTAGATGAAGAGTTAACTGCAATAGCCATTTATTTCACCTCAATCTGCTTTTTTCTAAATTTGTTAACATTTGATGTTTTACTGTATCTCACGTCTGGACATTAGAAGATGGAAAAAAAAATATATTAATTTAGAACAAAGTCTCTCAAAGTTGACAAAGCTCAAGTACATTTGCATATAGTCCTTAATGCTGAAAAGAAAATTCTAGGCTGAAGCACTAGCTAAATGTAGTATAATTAAAAACCCATGAACTTTTAATACCCCTATTTATAACTCATTTTTAATACAGGCATTCGCTTTAATGTCCATCTGACAAGTGTAGAGTTGTTCCTTATTTAGTGTTGAGACTCTCTGCATCTTTAACAGGTGGGATTATTAATTCAAGAATAATGTTACTTTGATCTTTTTCTGGATGTTACTTGGTTCTTCATGTCTTTCTCCTCTGCCTGTCTTTGTTCTCTCTCTCATTGTAAGACACCAAGTCATCTGTTTTACAACTGTTAGAGAAGTTTTTGTTTGTTTTGTTTTGTTTTTTTCCTGCTTGGTGTTGGCATCTTTCCTAGCAGGTTTCAGCAAGAAGTTGACCTACACCAAGGCCTCTGATGACCTCTACACGCTCAACGTGGGGAGTCATATTCTAGTCTATATGTCACATTCACTGACCCTCTTTTCTAAAAAAGAATTCTGATTTGGAGTAGCATTATAAATTGAAGTGTAGAAGTTTGGATTATAGTGTTTGTAATATTTACATATTAAGAAGACTTTAAGCATTACTTGGCTTGTTTTTTGTTTGGCCTTTTTTAACAGTGGTGCCCTAAGGATATGGTCACATACCTACCTGCCTCTGAAAATTGCACTGAGCGAGCAGCCCATTTTCATAGAAGTCAGTGGAAAAACAGGCAGCTAAACACCTCCCACTAGCTGTTAAAATACTGATGCATTTTTTTTTTTCAATATCCCAACAGTGAGAAATATGTTTGACTGATGACCATAACACTTGTGAAATGAGGTATTGCACTTAAATAAACAGAATGCAAAATGGAGTTGGTGTTTGTGCATTTGTAGTCTTAGCCTACTGTTAGAAAAATTTGAGATATAGCTGAGTTTTCAGTTACAGATTCCCCCCCATTGGTCTGCAGGCATAGTGAATGCCTTTGGACTCTTTTACCAAATACTACGTTCTTTAAAAAGTTATGTTCTACAACCTCAAAAGATTAGAGAATTAACACATCACTGAACTATATTTAGATGTTGAATGCTGTTTTGTGGTTTCTTTGACCTTAGAGAATGGCTTTTTGTTCACAATCTGTAAGTTTGCTTATCTCTAAGTATGAACTTTCTTCTAAACATGCTTCAGTGTTTCAAGTCCTGAAATACGATGGCCTTGTACAATGAACGTTTGCAAGGAGTGTGTGCAACACGGGTGATTTCTGTCCTTGAATTTTATTTCTGATGATTTCTTAAAATTGAAAGCATTGGAATTCGTCTCAATGACCTTCAGTAATAATACTTCTAAGTAGTACAGCTTTGAGGCTTTTTTTGAGTTTTGGGTGTTTTCTTTTGGTTTGGTTTTGTTTGTGTTGGTGGGGGTTCTTTTTGAGTTTGTTTTTTTTTGGGGGGGGGGGGGTGTGTGTTTTGTTTTGTTTTTTGTTAGAGGCGAAATTATTAGTAGCATGACCAGAATAACAACTGCTGTCATAAATGCACATTCCTGGATTGACTGTTTAAAACTAATTTCACCATATTTACCTTACTTGACCATGCTACAGAGAGCTTACCTCAGGTCACTAACTGAAAGTGGAGGTTTAAATTTTGACCCACTTACTGCATCTTAAAGTCATGGGTTATATATGGTAAGATGGAAAAGTTATGTATTTGTATAATGTCACCACAAAAGTATTCTTCCTTGAAGCTTCCTGCCAAGTTTAACCTTTTTTTTTTTTTTTTGTGGGGGGTCATAGCTCCAGTTAAATCAGTCCTAGACATGCCAGTGTTGGCTATATAATCATGCTTTGTTCTCTTCATGGTGACTAAAATCTGTGTTTTGGCAGGTGTGCTATTAACTTGGAGCTGATAAGTCGTCTTGCCTTCTTGAAAATGCAGGAGTAACTGCTTCATTGCTGTGGTTCATTATGGGACAAATTAACCCTTGGAACTTGTTATATTTTAGTTCTAAATATTTGGTAGTTTCATGATTTTTCTTTTCTGTTAGGCTTAGATGCCACCATTCTTCCTGAAAATAATTGTGTTTATCTCCTCAAGTGTTATGTAAAAAGGAAAAAAATTGTGCTTTTCTACTCATTGAATTTTATGCTAATTACTGAGTCAACAGAGCAGGTTTTCCCTTCCATTTTCTCTTCCCAAGAGAGACTGAGTACTGCCAATTTTGCAGAGTTCTCATTTCAAAATAAGTGCTTTGCCTTTACTAATAAAGAAGGTTAGAGTTTTGGAAATGTGCAGTCCTGAGGGGCTCTTCCTCAGCTACTGAAGAAACTGTAAGGATGGAATAAAGAAATCCATCTACCTCACGGAATATTTTTTTGTATTTTCTTTTTTGTCCTCCCAAGTTTTGTATTTAAAAAAAACAAAAGTGGGTTTGAAGTGTCTGGGTTTTTTTGTTTTGAAACAGATTGTTCAGCAAAAATTGTTTTAAAGCAATAAAACTCTTTCAAATATTCTGTATAAAAGAAACTGACAACTTAAGCCACAATTCTTTGTGGAATGTAACGTATTAAAATTCCTAATAGAAATTATATTAAAGGAATTTCATATTAACTGATGAGGTTCTAAGGGAACTCAATAAACGAATAAGCATCTACAACCATAGTTTGTTTTGATTCGTAGTAGTAGGCATCTTCAAAGGGATGGAGAATTTTTTTTTGTCTTCGGTTTATTCAACAGATTCTTTTCATTAGTAAATTTCATCAAAGATGATTTTAGAATTGAGAAAAGCGGCAGAGCTGGATTCTATCTTTACACCTCTGACTAAAACTGCATGTAAAAGGGTTAGATCTCTTTTGAAATGCTTCTTGACTCACTCACTAAAGCAGGTGATAACGTGGTTTCATGTAGCAGCTAGCTGTGTGAGGAGGCTTCCTGACCCATCTGCAGGCTCGGGTTTCTCCCCCTTCCCAAGTGTCAGCAGAATCTACTCATCTCTTCCTTCATGGGTAGGCCTGGGTTAAATCAGCTGAAGGATCCAGCAGAAAACTACTTTAAGCTGGTTTATTTGCAGATTTAATTTTCTGCTGAGCCGTCTGAGCCTCCCAAGACTACCTAGTTGCTAGACTGCATGTGTGGAAAAAAAGCAGTGAGGATGAGGGTCTATAACTGAAGAGGAGGCTAAAATAAGTGTTTTGGTGACAGCAAGCTCTTATGGTCTTGGTTGTGGCATCAGCCTACACTTTTATACTTTGCTCATTACATCACATTTAAAGGCAGAGTGTGTGTTTAATTTCTGTGTGTATGTATCTATATATTTGTATTAAACTTTTCTAAACTTTCTGTAATTTTGAACTGATATTTTATGCATTAAATATTCTAATTTCAACACATCAAATGGTATAGCTCACAAAAAATAAAGCAACAAGGAAGTACGTAATTGCCAAGTGCAGTGTGTTACAATCAGGAAAAGTAAGCCCACTGTGTAACTACTTGAGTGTATTCAGAAGCTGTGTATTCTGATCAGCTTGAAATATCAAAACACATCAGGTCATGTTCTATTTACTTCAAAAAAAACCCACCACAACTATATAAATCCCAAACAAAGTTGAGTAAAATATTGTTTTGTTTTTGTTTTTCATTTTGTTCTTGTTGTATTTTTTGTTTCTTTGTTTTTTTTAAAGTTAAATATTGAAAAAAGTCATTTGACTAATGATAGGTATGTTAGCTTGTTAGTTCCTTCTACGGGGAATGGCCTGGTCTTGAAGTTGGGGTAAGGGAGATGATTAATATGTTTTCTGAAAGTTTCTGTTGGAGGAAGCTGTACTTGGTGAATTGTATGTTGGTTAAGACACCTTTTGCAGTTTGAATACAAAAGCTTTAGTTTGTCTTGTGTTTTGATTTGGTTTTTTTTAAGAAATAGGAAGATATTCCTTAAAAAAAAAAAGTTATTTCTTCAAGATTGTGTTCTTTAAGGGATAGATACACAGACACTTTGTTCTGTGGAGTTTGAAACTAGAAGGGTATTTTAGTTGGGAATGACTGATTTATCACCTAACTATTATTACCACTTTTTCTCTAACATGTTTTTCTAATCTACCTGCATGGTCACTGTTTTTATTGCATAGCTGCCTTTTAAAAACTAAGAGCAAGCAAAGAAGAAAGACCATAAAATAAATCAATTGCTGTTTCAAATAAGTATGTAAGTGCATGGTAGGTGCTGCATAACAGAGTGCTCCGAGTTTTAAAGCTAAGTTTCAGTGTTGACTGATTTCCATTTAATTGTAAAAATTACGAAGAAATTGATATAATGAGGTACCTTTTCTTAAATGTAGTATTTAAATAAGAGAACTAAGTTTAATATTTTATTAAACACAGAACTTGAGAATGTTCAGCTTTTGATTTTTTGCTGATGCAATATCCAAATTCTGCATTTTCAGAATTTACTGTTTAAATGAAGATTATTTACATGTCTAATTATAAATGCATGTTACCTCTGGTACTTCCTCTTATGGCACAATAGAAATTTCTGGTTTTGCATTACAGAACTATTTGAACAGCAAGTGAAGCACAACTGTTCAGGCAATAAAGTAACTCGCAGCATCTGAAGCCTGTGCCAATAACTTGTTAAAACGGCTTCTTTCTCTCAAGTTTCCATTTGCCCAAAGTAGTTTTAATAACAGTTGTTAAAGAAGTAAAGGAGAAGCAAAAAAATGGTGTTGCAGGGTGTGTTGAAACTGTTGAAATCTCTCATCCCTCTTTCTCACTCTTCTTTTCCCTTCATTTCCTCCAGCCAGCCAGGTGACTCCCTGTCATTCCCCTGCGTTGGTGTTGGTTTTTTTATGCCACATGCCTCACTGTGGGATGGGTTTTTCTTACAGGGTTGGTGTGTATTTGTCAATTCATGCTGTCAAGGACTTTTTGTGTCAAGTCATGTCTTGTTTTGGCTTTCCAATTGGGAACACTTTGTTCAGGTTGTTCTGTTGTTTTTTTTAACATATGCTGGCTCCTGTGAGGTAGGATTCTTTTTCTTTTTCTTTTTCTTTTTTTTTTTCTTTTAAGGTTGATGTTTTTAGACAAATGCATTTAAGAGCAAAGTGTTGTCAAATCACTTTCAGCTTAGTGTGAAATTAAGAATTAGTTATATGCCTGCTGTAAAGGGACGTAGATCATAAAGACGCATAGAATTCTTGTAATGAAAAGCAGAGTAATGCGTCCTGCATATGTAATCACTCTTTAAAGGATGAAAATTCCCTTGGTGATGGTAAGATCTCAACTTAATCTAGTGGGATAATTCCAATCTGACAGATACTGGCTACAGAGATGAAGACAAGAGCTGTCACCCTGAGAATCCCTAGGAAAAAAGCAAGGTATTTAAGAAGCAGTGCTTTCTAGGCAGATGTATAATATTTTATATGTATTGAAGATGGCCTGATCAGTTAATGTTTTCACTGTGATAGTGAATTTGTGGTTTAATCACTTAATGTTTTCACTGTGGTAGTTAATTTGCAGTTTAAGTCTGGGCATGGCTTCTGTAAGCAGTGTTGAAATTTTAATTTCTAGTTACAATCTGAACCAAACAGCTCCATATAATGCCAGCAGGTCTCAATACTGACAAGATACTGCGTTTCATTAACTGAATATGCAACTTTATGAAGGTTGTTTTCTGCCTGTTAGTTCCCAGGTAGAGATGCAAGGTTGCCCTGCTAGTTTTACTGCATGTTGATTTAATGAATTGACAGGAACCAGATTCACTTGCAAACAGTTGGAGAGGGAACTGTTTGAGTGAAGGGGACACACACACACACACAGACAGATGACAGTACTAGCATTGTCTGGACAATCTGTTTGCAGGTAGAAGTATATAGTATAGCAGCTCTCTTTCTTGTGTTCTCTAATGACTTTATCAGCAGTGGTAAATGTAGTTGGCGTGTAGACAGTCTTAGTTCTAATCATAGTCCCTTCAATAGCTGTGCTGTTACATAGTGTGTATATTTGGATAACTGATGATAGTCAACTGTTTAGCAAACTGCCGAAAAGGTAGCAAGAATCAGTTGGTAACAAATAACTAACTTGAGAAAATAAGGTTACTTAACATTTTATTTTTAGTACTAACAAAGTAGAGAATATAAAGAGGATGTAGTGGAAGATATGAAGAGGATAGAAGGGATAGAATGGACTTGGGTATTTCAGGATGGATTTTCTAAATTTAAGCATTGAAAGATAGCATGAATTCAGTACATTTAAACTACTATAAAGGTGTTCAGTCCTTTGACTTGCATTCTCTTATAGTAACCTTGTTTACTCAATTGCTTTAAATGGCTGGTAACTGAAAATGGTCACCAGAAAGTGCTGGAATGTATTATGAGATAAAACTAATTTAAACTGCATAAATGTTTTGGATTTCAAGAAATTTTTAAAATGAAATGTTGTGTTAAATGTGGACTTTGAGATACATCAGGTTGGAGAAATGTAATCCATATGTAACAGAAGACTATGACTGTAGGAAATAATCTGCAAATATTCCTGTTATTGAAGAGCACTAAGCTCTTCAATGCTACTAGGTGAAGGTTTCCTGAGTGTGCTAAAAGATCTGTCCGGGCTTCCTTCCTTCTTATTTTAAGAAATAAAAAGAAGAGAAGCTTCAGCAAGAATGTGAGTCTTAAATGAATACTTGCAGTTCTTCTTTGGACTTTCAGCTTAGTCCTGAAGGTAGTACTGGGGATGTAGTTCTGAACCGGTCTGCATTTGGTAGAGCAGGAATTTGTCCCAGGAATCTGATCTGTCTCAGTGTTCTCTTTTCTGTTATTTCTTGACTGGTTACAGCCTATCCATCCATATCCAGGCTCTCACTTGATTTTTTTTCTTCTCTTCAATAAAATTTTGACCCAAATTCACAAGAAAAGAGATTGTAGCAGAGAAGGCAGCTCCTGTCCAGATCTGGCCAGACTTGGACTACCACTGTAAACATCTCTAAGACGAGCTGCTGCAGTTGATCTCTTACCTTTTGCTCTCAGTAGCTCAAAGCGAGTGTTACTGCTGGAGAGAAGAGTTTGCAATTAGAGTGGTGGGAAGGGAACGTCACAGAAAAGGAGAGGGAACTGGGAGCATTTGGGTGAGATTTTACTGGGATTTTTACCTCCTTTTCAAGCCTAAACTCTGTGCCTTTCTGCAGAACAGCTTGTATGGGAACAGTAGTGATTTGGCAGAGAGACATTGCTGATTATGTTTTGACTAGAGAAACATGGACTTGGGAAGTACCAACTGGCTCAGTAGGTCCAGTTCCATTGCAGTCTTGGGCATATGATAGACTTTAGTTTTTAAAAGTGTGCAGAACGCCTTATCTGCATACTGTTACACCGTAAAATCCTTGCCGTGTGCTGTAAGTTTAGTAGAAAAAGACTCCAGCTGTAACTATGATAATGCAGAAAGTGGCAAAGATTAATGGCATTACTATTTCAGGAACCATTAGGTTTGTCAGGATCGTATGTTGGGGGTCTTGTGAATTTTTGAGGAATAAACTGTGCTTTAATGCTGCAGAGGAGGGCCAAAAGGGGATGGGAGAAAAGAAACAGTATCTTGAAATCTAATATGACTCCTCACCCTAGTAGTGCCAAGTCTAGAACTGAATTTAAAGATAAGCATGCCTGTAAGATAGATCAGCTGGGGACATAGGAGGGTGTTTTCTCAGTAAAGAGCAGCAGTGCTGTAGGTCTTCATCCTGTTTCTAGATATAGCTAAATTCTGTTTTCTTAAATTCTGTCATCCTTCTGCTCTTCTGGCTTTATTTAAATACGTTAAAGTCATTAGAGGACCTCACTATTCTGTTTTTTGTTTTCTGCTTCAATTTAAGTTTCTGTTGTTGAACAAATACGTGCAGTTCTAGTAATCCAGTATTTCGTATGAGGTCTTATGCTTTGTACGATTCTATTGATACCTTCTTATTTCTGCTAAATACGCTTTTTAAAATGTCTTTTAGAATGGCATGAGCTACTTGTGCAACTACAAGTAGCTGCTGGTTTGGTTTTCTTTGTTAGGAAGAATAGCCTGCCTTTCCTTCTTGCTTCATCTCTGGTTTATAGCTGTAGATTTTATGAAAGATCCCTTCCAGCTTTGCACATTTTCTGGTGTGATTATCTGGTTGTCTTTCGAGTGTGCAGTATCATCTGACTGGGCTATGAGTTCTTGAAATGCACCTGGTATTTTTACTCTAATTGCAAACAAAACAGTGTTGACTCCTCTTTATCCTGGTAATTTGTCTCCTAAGATTTTCCTTTATACAACTCCTGTATGAAATTCTTTGATTCATCCTTATTCTGTCTGTATGACTAAAGTTCCGAAAAGGCGCTCACATCTGCTGATCTGCTACCTTATTACTTCGTAAGAAACCATCTATCAGGACAAAATGAGTTTAGTGTGATTTGAGCCATTTGTAATATAACTCTGCCTTAATTTTGCTGTTCTTTCTATACCTTGATGTCCTTAATTACTTTCTTAGTTAATTTTCTTCAAAAAAGATGACATTGAAGTTAAAATAATATCTGTATTTCAGTTGTTTTGAATATAGTTTGCTCTTTTCTGTCAGAGTGCCATAACTTGACAGATTTATTAAAAAGTTTGGCAGTAGATTTGCACTTTTTACAACATCGGTGCTACCTATTTTGAGGGGGAGGCTTGAGATCTTGAGGTCTGTTCCAACATAAATTATTTAATAATTCTATGAGCTACTTGCTCAGTGAGGTAGGATGAGTAATACTTTTAAAGTTCTGGACAACTGACCGGTGGAAGACACTTTTTCATCTGTATGGTTAAACAGCAGTATCTTTGTTATGAATGCTGTTAGAATCCTCATGTATATACTTGCTATACTGTCAAAAATGTCTTGCATTTTTAGGGTACGTGCAATATCGTATCTACCAATTTCAATACCACTTTACTGCATAGCATTTGTATGTTTTTAATTTTCTCTCTGACTTAAGGATTTTTTGACTTCTATTTTCAACTTGTTTTATATTTCATGGAGTTATTGGAAATATACAATTACATCTCTTTATTCCTCAGCTGTAAATGGTTCTGGCCATGCACTGTCTCTCATATTCGAGCAGTGCCTGGTGTATGGTACCCTAACCTCTGCTGCTATGATGTTAATAAATTTACTTTGCCTTTGATCTGCTTGCAGAAAGGTAGTGTCACAAAGGGAGGTATGCTAAATTCAAAATTGAGTTGCAGATAGTGTTAACAGTAGGAGTTATATGTGGCCTTGAAATATTTAGTCCAGTGTTTATTTCTGACTGTAGTATATGCAATGTTTGGATAATGGTCCAAGGTGAAGTTTTGTGTTAGCTTGATGAAAAGTAGTCTTCTCACATCCAACTTAATCTCCTTCTCTTAGATTTTTGAATCATTCAGAAACAGTCATAGTCTCTGGTTTTGTTTATGTCAAAATAAATGAGGTGGACGTAGGATTTTCCTGCACTTTCACATTCCTAATCTAATTAATTATTTTTGGTAGATACGAATTTATTTTCAAATAGGCTTTGTACTTTTAAGGATTTGGGGCAGTGCTTGCTAGAAGTAAAGCACTAATATATGAACTTTATTCTTTGTGGAAAATAAGTCTGAAAAAACGTTTCAGCAAACCCAAAAGTGCTAAAGTGGCTCTTACTCAATTTAACATTGCAGGTGTGTTGGAGCCTGAAAAGGCAATTAGGAGGATTTGAAAAAGAAAAATGTGGGGACTGAATAAACAGGGTAAGCATGAGATTGTAAAATAACTTCACAGGTTAGCAGCCAGCAAGGGCCGGGAAGCTGTGGAAGTGGCAGAAGGATGCTACTATAGTAAAGGTTGCTAGGCTACTGCAAGGGAGGCACTTAAGGAGCACTACTCAGCTATGCTGAGCATTTTTACTACCCAGCTGCTAAGTAATGTGTGTATAGTATTGCTGTTTTCCTGGCTGCTGGCCGGAAAGGGAAGTTTGAACTGCTAAGAAATGTTGTCCCCTTTGTAGGATGAAACTTGGTCACATTCCAGTTATTACCTTTTGCAAGACTGACTGTTTTTGGTTTCGGTCACATTGACTGACAAGGAATGCCAGGAATTCTGCTGAACATGTTTGAAATAGAATAGTAAACAATAGGTCTTTGATTCAAGTATAAAAGTATAAAAAGTCTTGCATGAATTTAGCTTGTTCTGGTTGTGCAGACTGGTGAGCTCTTAGTTTGTACCACTTTGGCCTTGACTTTTTTCTGCTCTATGTTAAGAAGCTTACTGAAAGTGGAATGTGAGTTCTCTGTTTTCATCTGGATTTGTTCTAATTTTTAAAGTATCTGTAAAGAGTGTAATTAATCTCTACCGGTAAAAATGGTTACTTTGCAGCTGTAAATGCAAGGTCATCAGTTTTTCGTCTGTAAGGGATGGTAATTCTCCATCTGCTTTTTTATTAATGGATTCTCAGTGTTGTGTTTTGCTGCACATATAGTTGGAAAACACATGCGCTTATGATTCTTCTTATTTGTAATTGAACCTTTGGTCTTTGTCCCAGGAGATCATTTTAACAAAGCTAACAGTAACTACCACAGACAGTGACAGAGGAACTGAATATAGAATTAAAATTATAGTGTGCTAATAAAGATCCCTTTGCATCTGTTATCTTTCTTGTGAGCGCTAATGCAATAAAACAGTTGTCTCTTCTTTTAACGCGGTTTTGCGAAGGTGTATTACAACTCTGCCAATACCTTTGTGTTACAAACATGTGAAACACTGTGTATATACTGTAGGATGCAACAGCAAAATAGAAGATAATTAACTCATAAACATCTGGGAAGGTGTGGTGGATAAAACATAACAGATTTGATCCAAGCCCAGCATTCTGTTGCCAGTTGAGGACTCCCAAGGCAAGCTAACTCCTCGCTATAGTCTCCCAGCTTGTACTGATTTGCGACCTAGGGATTTCTTGAACTTAAACCCATTTTTTTAATATAAATGCTCTTTATGAAGTTGTCTTCATAAAGTTGTCTTTGTGTAGGTGCTTTTTAAGTCTATGTAAAATAATAGTATTTGTCTACTATGCCAAGAATTCCAAAGTTCGCCTACCTGTGTGTTGTGTGAATGACTGCCACGTGTTTGATTCTTATCTGCTAATTTTGCTCAATGATGTCCGTTTCTTGTGTTGAGAAACGCTGAACAATTGTTACCTGTAGCTTTCTTCATTACGTAGGTGTTGTTATAGATTCTGTTCTCAGATGTTTCTTTTGCTAGGGGAAGACTCCTTGTTTATTAACCATTCTTTGTAGCTGTGGATATGCTATTTTGAGCACCCTGGTTGTGTCCTTTTCAGTGCCTCTTTCATTTCCATTTAATGCTTTTTGACAAGAGTGGGAGCCAAGATTGGATGCAGTATTGAGGATGGATTTTTATATAGTGGCATAACGTGAACTGCTTTGTTTTCTAAGTCTTTTGTAAGAATTCTTAACGTTTGTTTTTATTTTACTCCTGTTGCTGCTGTTACTGCTTTAGAGCTTCGTTCCAAAGCTAATACCTTTTTTAGCATGTCAATCTGTGAGATGTTTGGATTCTGGGCTTGCTTAAAATTCACTGCTTTAAATCTCTTTACAGTGGATTTCTTGTGCTAGTTTAATATCTACTCACACAGTTATATAAAGAACTCATGACACTAGGTATTTCTTGCTTTTGTGGCTTAGAATAGCTTAGAATTATAAAATACCCATTTTTCGTATTTATATAAATTGCAATAGCATTTCTACAACCTTTAAAGTATGCAATTATCTGTGCAGTTTAAGTTGCGTGTGAAATTAATAACAGAATTGGATATTTTCATTTGATCCCCATTACATTAATTTACAAACTCACTCTTTTGCAGTTTTGTTGCTAGAGAAGATGGAACATGATGACATTTGTAATAAAACTCTGAAGATTACAGACTTTGGTCTGGCTAGAGAGTGGCACAGAACAACCAAAATGAGTGCAGCAGGGACTTATGCGTGGATGGCTCCAGAAGTTATCAAGTCCTCCATGTTTTCTAAAGGAAGTGATATTTGGAGGTAAGAAGTTTCTCTGCTGAAGACAGTGTTCAGCAGAACTATGTTGAGGTTTTTGAATTATTTTTTGTTTGAATTTTCTTGGTGTTTTCCTACATTGTCTCAACATATGGCAAGTATAGCTGTTCAAAGAAACATAGTAATTGCTGTGCATGTACTTCATTTGGTCTACCTTTAGTTATTCATGACTTTTAAATCCAAGGAAGTGAGAAGAAAAATAGCAGGAAAAAATGTATGTATGTTTGTTTTTTAGAGAAAGCAAGATCTCATCAAGAGAAACCTTTAAAATATCTACAGATTAAGATAACTAAGCATTTTATCCGGAGTGTTAATATGAACAGCCAGTATATGCTCTTGATACATTAATATGATTGGTCTCAGATTGATATGTTGACTTTATATCAGATGTCTGAACAGTCTCATTCTGTGTAAAGTAATGGGACCAGGCAGTTATTATCTTGTATGTCTGATAAATAAAAATAAGCTACAAACCAGAATTTTGCCAAAAGTTAACTTAAATAAGTACTGCTTTTAGGAATCTAGAATGTGATCGTGTGTAAAAGTGAACATCAGATCTAAGCTTTTACATTTCTAGTGATTTTGATTCTAGTAACTGGAGTGAGGAGAGTGTATTCAGCACAGAATTAACTTGCTCTCTAATTTTAAAGGTGGTGAACTCCCTGTGTTAAATTTCTGAATTTCTCGTTAAAGACATTATTGTAGATCACATAAATAGTATGACTTTCAATATTGATGGTGGTTTTGAGTGGTGTAGTGTGGGATGCATGTACTGTAGAAAGGTAATGTAAAAAGTTTTAATTTAGTTCTGTTTTGAGGGAGGGGGAAAAGCAATGATTGCACAATAGGCTCTAAAAGCTGCTGTGCCTCACCCTGAAAAAGTCTACAGTTCCTTTCTTTTTGAAGTGCTTTCTCTCTGAAGGATCCGAAATAGCTATCTGGGGAAGTAGGGAAGGACTTTAATCTGTTTTCTCATGCCTTCTTATGCATGTTCTGTGTTGTATAATTCTTAAGTAGGGTCTTATTTTGCTTAGATGCCTGATATTCTTCAGCATGAAGTAATACTTTTGGCATTCTCAGGATTATTCTCTATCTGCATTGCTGTTTTGTGGCACCTGTTTGTCTTGCGTCCAGAACTGATTTTCAGCATTTTGTTTACATCAATCTGAGTTGATGCCCAATTGAGAAACATCTCTGACTTCATTCTTTTTTTTTTCCATTCTTTCTTTCTTTATTCTTTAATTTTTTTTTATTTTTTTCTTTTGTGGGGTGGAGGTTGGGTGTAGGCGTTTCCCTAATCAGCTGTATTCCGTGCTTAATTACAGGTCCTGTCCAGTCTTGTTGCTGTGATTTTAGGTATCTGAGGGGGTATGCTTTGGTGCAATTATTTTATATTCTGCTGCAACATTAGTTTACATTTTTGGAACCTACAGTATTTCTCTTCTTCGCCTTCTCTCCTGCACGCCTCTCTTGTAAAAATGTAAGTATTTAGCTCAATGGTGGACATCTAACAGGAGAGGTTTTAAGTAGAAAGGCTGTGTTGTACAGTATAGTTCAGACATTCTTGGCTTTTAAAGATTTTCTGCTTACTGCACCTCAATCTGTTCTGTTGCTTATCTTAACTCTTTCTTTAAAAGGAGACAAATAAAGAATACCCTTGCTATAGGAGTGATTTTTATTTTAAAAAGCATTTGGGTTACAAATTTAAGTATGAGTCTCTTACAGACAAGAACACGGTATATTTCAGGAAAGTTCTAAACTTCTGTTACATATATTGAGTGTTGAGTCTCCAAATGAAATCTGCAGACCTCTTATTAGACAAAGATAAACTGAGACTGCTCAAGTTATGCCCACACTTGCAGCTGGTCTTCTGGAATCAGCCAGTGCTTGGAAATGCTATGGGACTATTTGCATGTAGAGCCTTCCAGGCTGCAAGTTCTCAGGTGTCATCCTAGATAGCAGAACTGCTGTGTATCCTTTGGCTTTTCAAACCAGAGTTACAACTACTGCATTTATTATGCTTTGGCATATGCTTCCAAATTCCTAAGCAAGAATTCCACTCTCTCAGCTTTACCCTTCCATCGATCATCACACATTTCGTAGAGATATGTCAATTCTGGGTTTGTATACGGAGCCTGAAAGTGCAAATATGCCCACAAGTTTCCAAGTGCCACTGGCGTGCTTCAGCAGTGGTCTTTACAATAACACCTGCCTCGGTTATACTAGGAAGCTCCTACTGTACAGCAGAATTAGCAGCTGCTGTTGCCTGACACATCCGTAGAATTTTGAAGGGATTCATGTAGCGATGCATAGTAACCTCTGCTTTAGAAGATGGACTGTAGATTAAAGTAAGCTTGGAGAACTTCAATGACCTTCATTTTTATCAACTTTTAACATAAGTAAAAACATCAAGTTATTGCTGGGTTGAGATACAGTAAGTCTTAAATTACATTTGGCATCAGGAGAGGAATTTTTAATAATGAAAACACTCAAAAGGACATATTTTTGAAAGTGTATTAGCTTTCATGATTTAAAAATATGTAATTCAAGCATATCCCTGTATTCTGAGCCTTTTGCTGAAGGTGGAAAAGGACATAGCTGTTTGGGGTTTTTTTAAAGAAAAAAAGCTATTTTTTAGAAGCTCTAATTTCTATACATAGGACAGCTGGTGAAATTTAATACGCAAAGTAGTTACTTCTTTAGTTGAGAGCGGTAATAAATTGTTGTCCTAGATAATGATAGATGAGTACCTTCCAAAAACTCCAGCGTTACAGGACTAGAATGTCTTTAGGAGTCCTCTCCACAGTTTTCCCCCCACAGCGTTGGCTCTTGGTACTGAATATTAAGACTACTTTCATTAAAAGAGATACTTTCAGGCTTTTGCTGTGTTGATCTGTTTAAATTTTTACAACCACCTTCTTGGCACTGTGGGGAACTACTTAGGATTAAAGACTTGAATTGTGAATACAACTAAAGCTAGTAGTGTGACATAACTTTTTATAAAAGATGGTTCCGTTTTAGTTAAATTTATTGTTCTACTTAACTTCAGAGTTCATGCTAAAATATGTACAGAATAGTCTGAACAAGGGAATTCCTTGAATTAAGAGCAATCTATGCATACTAAGAGAGCATGACATTATTTTTATGCTTCCTCTAAGCACACAAATGAGATGGAGTTCAGTAGAATTCCTCCATCATGCATAAAATGTGTATATACTACAGGAAGTGGTGTATTCATTGTCAGAAGTACCGCTGGTTTAAAACAATATTGGAATTCATTATTTTATCCACCTTTGACTATACAAGCGAAAGCAGAGATTAGACTGGAAATAAATTGGGAGGAAATGAAGAAACTCAAGACTTTTTATTCTGTTTTCTCGGAGGCGGTGAAATAGATCATATTCCTCAGGTTTTGGTTAACTGTTAACACTATAAATTAGCTTTCTGAGATTTTTGACAGACAAAACTGCTTATATGAACAGAATGTAAATAAAATGCTGCTGATATTTGTGCTGATATTGTGTGGTTAACTGTTTTATTATTTATTAACACAGTGCTGTAAGGTCTTCTGTAATGTTGAATGACTCTTTCTCATTATGGAGTGATAGAAAAACTTAACTAATGTGTGTTCACATCTGTAAATGTATCATCTGTGTTCTCGTGTCACACCTGCTGTAGTTGAGGTGACATTTCTAGAACTAAGGGGTACATAGTAAGGGAAGGGGTATGTAGCCCTTACCTCCCCAGCACTATGTGCATTTCTCCTCATGTAGGAGAGTTTGGTCAAATCCTGTAAAACTTGCAGATAGTTTCTTCACATACCTGGAGAAAAAGGACAAGAACAATACTTTGTATTCTGTTTTTTCCCTTTGCCTGTTCACTTTACTATTCAAAAGCAGCAATAGATTGTCCTTTGTATCCTTGTTCTAAAGACAAAAAGGGGTGGTGATGGTGGAGGGAAGACACCAAACTCAATCATAAAGTCCACTTTAGGCTGACATTCTAAAAGGAGTGAGTCCCGCTTCCACAAAAACAACTGTGAAAGCCATTTCAGTGGTGGTGGAATAGGAGCTCTAGAGCAACAGCAGCGAGTGTGCTGTCCCAGCCCTTTGCAGGAACCTGGATAATTTGAACAAGCCAAACATTGGGCATACAGACCCAAAGAAGGTAAAAGCAATACCCAGCTTTTCTTCTAGAGTGGAGAACCTAGAAATTATTACAATTGGTGTTACTGCAATAGTAATTCCTATGATCCTATGATGCTTGGTATCTCTACCTGATACTGAGAAAAGATCTCTTCATGCCACTACCTTTCACTGGAGACAATGTTGTTTTGTTTATGCTTTAGTTGGTTTTCTAGTGTGGAGAATTTAAGTGTGTGTGTATATACATTTTCCAGTCTTGTCACCAGTTCTATGGGAAGTGAAAAGTTAAGAGTCCTTTATATAACACACTATGGGTTAGAAGTGCAAACTTCCAAACAAAGCTGGGACTTTTCTGGGATTTTTTTGGTTGGTTGTTTGTTGGGGTTTTTTTATTGTTTTAAAATAAATTATCATTAATTAGGTAAATCGTCATGATATGTTTGGAAAAGGGAATGGCCTGAATACTCTGCTGAGGTTGTCTTTTTTTTTTTCGTTTTGTTGGTTTGGGTTTTGCTGGGTTGAAGGTTGCTTGTTTTCCTGCCATTCAGACTTCTAATTGTAAGTGAGATTTACATGACGCTAGCATTTCTATAAAAGTGACTTTGGGCTGCGTTTTGAATGAAGGCCAGTCTTGAGAGTTTCATCCAATTTAGTTTAGAGCCGACTCTTATAGGCGTTCACCTTTGACACGAGAAATCCTCATGAATTTCGGTACTCATTGGACAGATACTTGTTTGTTCTTGAGTAAACATAGTTTCAGTTTTCAGAAAATAACTGTTAAAAAATTGCCTTTTGTAGTTACGGAGTGTTGCTGTGGGAACTGCTTACAGGAGAAGTTCCTTACCGTGGCATTGATGGCCTTGCTGTGGCTTACGGAGTTGCTGTCAATAAGCTTACTTTGCCCATTCCATCCACCTGCCCTGAACCGTTTGCAAAACTAATGAAAGGTATCTATGTTGATTCTTCCTCTGTATTTAAATAGTTATGTTTTGGGGGTATGTATCCTTGCCTGGAATAGTCATGGAGTTGCAAAATCAACATCTCATTTGATAATGTGCTGCGGACGAAGTATTTTGTTTTTCTTTGCGAGGCAGTCCAGTGTTATAGAGCGTTGAATGCGTTTCTGAGGAGGTTCTACAGTATTATTGTGTACCACATAAGTTCTTCAGTAATGACAGAGTGTGGGTTTTGCTCTGGTTTTTTTACTGATTTCCTTTTACACTCAAATTGCATTAGTTTTCATAAGCTTCAGAATATATAACAAGATTAAAATCCCAAGGGGAAGAAAAGCAAATGCCATTTTTTTTGTTATTGTTTCTTCCTGAGTGTCAAAAATATTTTGAAATATTTTGAAAATATTTTAGAGAGAAATAAACATTGCCTATTTCCTTGTGTTTAATGAATTTTTTTACCTTTTATATGTATCCCTCCTGTACAGTACTGCTAGTTTTGCTATTTCAGATCCTAAAGATAGACATGAAAAAAAATTACTATTGCACAAAAACAGTCCTCTGAGTACAGGTGGGTAGATGATAAATGGAAAAGGAACCAAGAGAAGCCTTGCAGGTAAAGGAACACATTAGAACTTGAAGTAACTAGAAATTCATGTAGTTATTCAAGGAGGTCTATGTACTGTGAAAAACTGATGGGATTTTGATAAATTCTAGAATGCTGGGAGCAGGACCCTCATATCCGACCATCGTTTGCCTTAATTCTTGAACAGCTTACTGCCATTGAAGGGGCAGTTATGACTGAAATGCCTCAAGAGTCTTTCCATTCCATGCAAGATGACTGGAAATTGGAAATTCAGCAGATATTCAATGAATTGAGGACTAAGGAAAAAGTAAGTTGATTTTTCCAATTGCATGGCAGTGAAGGAAATGTGTGTATGTGTGTTTGTGATACAGCAGTTTTGAACTTCTGAATTTTAGCTTACCAATATGATACCAGAAACCTGACTTAGTAGTGGAAATACACTTGAGAGGATAAACTAATTCCAAGAGAGGATTTACACTCTCATTAAAACATGATTAAGTTGTGTCGTTTTCTTGATGGATGTACTGTTCTTAAATTCCATTAATATGTTTCTGGATAGTATTTTAGGATAACTCTGTTACTGTCTTGCAGCAAACTTACTTCAGAAATAAACCTTTGAATGCTGGTTTTCTCAAATTTCAGACAATATTGCTTTCCCTTTTTCTTCCTTAACAAAAACAATAAACACTTTGCTATGCTGAAACTATAGCTAGAGGTATTTCAGTTGAAGCGAAATGCTGATTTTGACAGGAGGCCTAATGTTGTTGCAGTAAGTGATGGTTATCACATGAATGGCTTTATTCAAGGATAGACAGTTGAGGAGGAAACATATCCCCTCTTGTCTTCCCAAAGAAAACAGGTTGTATATCTGTAAAAATGACAGGCAGGCTCTTTTAAAACATGTTGTGGGTTGTTTGTTTTTTTTTATTTTGATATTTGAATGCATCACTTAACAAATGAGAGTTTATTTACCCCTTCGTTAATTTTTATAACCACTGTGCATTTTCAGCTACTGCTGAACATTTTTCACAGGTATGGGAATGAAAAACTTTTTATCCTGTTATATGACTATATCACGTGACTTCTTTTCCAAACATGGAATAGTGCTTTTATCTCTCTTCTTCCTGAACAGACTGATAATATTGATCTCTTTCATTATTGCAGTTTTAGAAATCTTCTCACCAGAAATTAGTAAGGTCAATTAGATCAAACATATGCTCAGGAATCAATAAATCCAATTTATCTGGTTTATTATCCAGATTCCTGTCACTGATCTTCTTCCCATATTCTCATATTATGATATGTTTGTGCTAATTGACCGCTCTCTGTTAATTCTCTTTGTCCTCTCTTTTAGTTACATCGACTAGTTTTTGATCACCCTGAGATTTGTATTTGCCTTTGGACAACTTGATAGAGATAACAGTTGGAATAGTCCAGGTGTCCTCCTGAGTCACTGTTAGAAATGCTCCTAAGAAGAAATAGATTGCTTCTTTGCAGGTTTTCCTTGCAGTATAATTATTTCCCAGTATGTATTTTTTGTTATTTTTCTTTAAGTGGTAACAAATAAGGAAGAAGACAATTGAGATGCAGTGACTTGTGAAGAAACTTACATCTTCCATGGAGACCTAGTCCCTTGATTTTGACAAAATCAAAAACAAAACTCTCATCTTGCAAGTCACTGTCAGTAGCCTTTTGCCCCTCACTTCTTGTCACGAAGTGTCACAAATGGCTGTTTGTGGATTATTGGCTGGTGATGGGTGTGACATGACAGATCTACTGTAACAGCATAGTGGCAGTCCATAAATTGATACCACATAAGACTGCAGTATCATCAGTAATAATCTTACTTCCTACCTGTGTTTTCTTCCACTCTCTTCTTTTCGCTCTTCTGTTTTGGTTCACAGAACTACCTAAGTGTTGCCTGTGTAGTTTCTTGCCCTGTCTGCAGTGGGTATACAGATTGCTGGAGCTGGGCTTTGAGTGCCTCCATAGCTGTCAGATCTCTTCATTTCCAGCTGGATTTTAGTCCCTCTACAGAGAGTATAGACTTCCCTTTTTACTTGACATGTGGCCACCAGCCACTGCATTTATTAGCCACAGCCTACTATAGGGCATAACTCTCTTCTCTGCTGCTCCAGCGACTGGTCAACCAACTATTTTCCCTTTTTACTCTGGGAAAAATTGTAACAAGCGTTCCCATGCAGGTGTGTGTTTGTTTTTTTTATTTTCTGGAGACATTAGTCCAAAATGAGATTTGCTATTGAAGGAAAATCCAACTAAATCCCGTTTAAGATTAAATAAGTAGATGCAATGTTTTGGGAGAAGAGTCCTATTTTTTTGGTGTAGAAGTGAGTTAAGTGTAATTAGAGAGGCAAAAAGAAAAATTTACTTGTCATATGCCAAAGTAAATGCATCTCCAAAGGTATCCGCCCTAATTAGGTAAACTTATTTAAGAATGAAAGCATATAGCTTTGACTTAGATGACATTTTCATATGTGCAGGCTTACTTAATTTGACACTTTATCAATTTTATTGTCAGATTCTAGGGAGAAAGTAATGTCTGTGGAGTATTTATTAATAACAGTAAATCAAAAAGAAAAACACTGCATGGAGTCTCATGCCCTGTAAAAGAAGAGGTTCTGTAGCTGGAAGAATTTCCTCAAGGGCTTGCTTTAAATGAATGATGGTGACACCCACTCACGAGAAGATCAAATCTTCTTTTGACAAATGCTCTTGAACAACTTATATATAGAATTTTTTCCTAGCTTACTTACATGGATATTTTAATTATAGAGTGGTGTAGAAACATTGCATAACTAATTGCAGTAAGCCTGTTCTTAATTAGTTTATTTGGAGAAGAGTAAATAGTTAATGTCAGTGAGGAAACAACTATCACTTTTTCTAGACTGTCTACCTTTTCAATACAGGCTCTCAATTTTTCCCTGGATACTGAGCTTTATAGAGCCTGGATTTGAGGACAATGGAAGAAATCTAGATTTGAATTCATACATCTTCTCCTTTTGACTCTTGTCCAGTTTTGATTGGATGAGGGGAGGAGGAAAGTGAGAATCACAGAATATGAGGGGCTGGAAGGGACCTCGAAAGATCATTGAGTCCAACTCCCCTGCCAGAGCAGGATCATCTAGAGTAGGTCACACAGGAACGCGTCCAGGCGGGTTTTGAATGTCTCCAGAGAAGGAGACTCCACAACCTCCCTGGGCAACCTGTTCCAATGCTCCATCACCCTCCCTGTGAAAAAGTGTTTCCATGTGTTTAAATGGAACCTCCTATGCTCCAGTTTGCTCCCATTGCCCCTTGTCCTGTCGTTGGATGCCACCGAGAAAAGCCTGGCTCTGTTCTCCTGACACTCGCCCTTTACATATTTATAAACATTAATGAGGTCACCCCTCAGTCTCCTCTTCTCCAAGGTAAAGAGACCCGGCTCTCTCAGCCTCTCCTCATAAGGCAGATGCTCCACTCCCTTAATAAGCTTAGTGGCTCTGCGTTGGACTGTCTCCAGTAGTTCCCTGTCCTTCTTGAACTGGGGTGCCCAGAACTGGATACAGTACTCCAGATGGGGCCTCACCAGGAATCCAGTAATCTCTAAATTAAGTGATTAAATTTTTTTTTTAAAAAACAAAACACCAAAAAAAAACCAAATCCCAAAATCTTACTTGCCGGTGTGAAGACAGTCTCCTTTGAATTTCCATGGAGCAGAATTGCTTTTTTGCAAAACTATATGTTAAGCAGAGTGGATTTAAAAAAAAAAAATACATTTTTCAAATATTGTGTTGGAACAAGTTCACTCAAAATTAATGAACCATATGAAATTTGTCAATCGTTTCAATTAAATTTGAAAAGAATGATAAGCAGTGTATGTATGCTCTACTTGTGCAGAAAAAAACCCGAGTATTTTTCTGAGAAACAGCTACTTTTTACTGAACCCATTTGCTTCAATGCTAACCTGTCTTTTGAAATCCATTGCCCTTTCGGCAACAACGGAGAGGTTTTTTCCCACCTCATTTGAAAACACTAAGGTAGTACAGTTCAGGAACTAATTTATTCAAGACAAAGTATGAGTTAAAAAGGGCGGAAAATGTGGAGTTTCTTGCTTTCACTGTGTGATAAGGAATTGTGCTGGCATACAATGTTGGTGGATACTGATGAGCAGAAGTAGGCAGTCTGCTTGGGGAAGGAGCGGGAGAAAACCAACAGAAAAAAAACAAACCTCAACAACAACTGAGGCTGGTTTTCTATTTTAAATTGAATTTCAGTTTCTATCCAGGTAGAATTTACACAATCGTATGCAAAAATGAAAAAATTATATAGTGAGAAACATACAGTATCGATCACATCATAGCTTTTCCTTTTCCTGTAGTCTCTTTTATTAGCTGTACTGACTAAGTCTGTCTCATGTATAATATGCCCCAGAGTATGAAGGAAGGTCTGCTTAAATTTCAGATACATTCTAAGAGATTTTGGAAGCTGAAGATTAAGATGATTTTAACATGGTAGACTTATGGCTGTGTAAGATTGGGGATTACTTTCTGAAAAATTAGCTACCTTCCTTACTAGAGCTTTTCCTTCTCAAAAATAAAAAAAATTAAAGGGAAAAACCTATTATATGGGTTGGAGAGTCCGTGTGGTGTAATTCAGTGGTTAGTAGCTGTTTGATGTTATACAGGCACCTGCTAGATTTTAATTAAGAAACAGCTGTCTTCTGTCGTATGACTTGGTTTAGCCTATTACACTAATCCTCCTTTGGTGTAATACTGATTGCTTTTCTAGATAGAGAAGTGCTCCTTACTACATGGCTGAAAAACAGGACAGGTTAGAAAATTTAAGATAAAGACGTTCATTTGTGTATTCGTCAGGTCATTGGCTTTCTTAGTGCATCACAGCTATCTGAGAGCAGCCGTCACGCTATGAAAGAGTCTCTGATGCAAAGTACTTGGAGCACATTTTCTGCTAGACTGTAAGCTGATAATCTTTGATTGCATGTGTCATTCCCATTGCCAGTGTTTATTTGCCTTAAGTAAAGTGGCCGGTTAAATGGTTGAAAGGAAATCCGTATAGTGCTTGGTTGTGTCCGGATACAGAATCTTGGCTTATGCAGAATGGAGGACTGTCAGAAGGTTACATGTGCATGTTACATATATATAGTGCATCATGGAAACAGATCAGGAAATACAACCTACTGTGTGCTTTATGTATCCTTTAATACAACCTTCACACTATTACTTTGTTGTACTTGTATGGATCTTCTTTTCAGGAGCTTCGATCACGAGAAGAGGAGTTGACAAGAGCAGCTCTTCAGCAAAAGTCTCAAGAAGAACTACTTAAGCGCCGTGAGCAACAGTTAGCAGAACGTGAGATCGATGTACTGGAGCGTGAACTGAATATCATGATATTCCAGTTAAATCAAGAGAAACCCAATGTAAAGAAGAGGAAGGGCAAATTTAAAAGAAGCCGGTTAAAACTTAAAGATGGACACAGAATTAGTTTACCTTCAGGTTTGCAATTTTTCTTAAAGTTTACGATATATGTTATGGTTAAATACGTAGGCTTCAGTTTCATGGGTAATGTTTTAGTGTTGGCTCCTATTTTAATTCATAATAGTGTAAAAAAAGGTATGGTAAGAATTGTATAGGTTTTTTGCTTTATTTTTCCTAAGATAACTTATTTCAGGTATCATATTCTTGTGGAGTAGTCCTCATTTCCCCTGGAAGAATCTTTCACCTGATTCAGCTAGGAGTCCGTTGTATCTGGAGGGGAAAGTTGCCAATACGGGGAGCCACAAGACTGGAGACTGATTTGAAGTTCAGATTTTTGCTATTGTTCTTTTTGTGCAGATAGAAAAGCACCTTTTTATCACATCCCAGAACTTTCTAACTTGATCAAGTGTTAGCGCTGTTTGCCCTCAACTTGCAAATACTTAGCAGAAAAACAGCGCTTCATAAAGGCTGGAGTAGTAGGTCCAAATTGCATGCTTATTGCAGTTGCAAGTGGAACAGAGCAGTTAGTAGCTATCTATATTCTACTTCTTACAAGAAAGCACTGTAGTAGCAGCAAAAGATATTATTCTGGAATACAAATATGGTGTAATTTGAATGTTAGAGCATTTAATCGCACCCGTGAACTCATTAAAGCGCTCCTTTGGAATGGAGATGTGTTTGTAGACTCACGGTTTTTTCGTGTAAGGGGCTGGTTTAGTGGTGCCCTTTTAATGTTGCCACGAGATGGCACTAAAGAAACTGAAGGTTAAGACAGTGGTGTCAAAGTCTTCGGTAGTGGTACCAGCATCCAGATGTTGTTTATGGGCTTCCTTTCAGTAGTTACCCGATCAAGTCTGTCAGTTTATTACTAAAGCAATAAGAATGTAATGCCACACTAGCACAGGTCTGACCAAACCATAGCTCTCTGGTAGTTGGAACGAGACAAAGAGGGCAGTATTTAAGGTGCTATTTCAGCACTAGTGAAATAAGCTTCTTTTTCCTTGCTTAAAAAATAATAGCAGTCAATAAACTAAAACTCACACTACAGCCTCCCAGACAAGCATGTTAGATTGGTTTATGCTGGATCACAAGCTTAAACCAAATATCTGGTCCTTTGTTTCCAGTTCTGCTTGTATTTCACTTGAAAAAGTGATAAAATAGTTTTATTCAGAACAGCACTTAACTCTGTTATCAAGAATCATCCAGGTGAACTTGTTCTTGAGACAGTTCTGTTGTAAGAATAACATGCAATCTAATTGCACTAATTGTGGGGATTAAGAGAGTGGCATATAATCAAATCTTCTTTCACAGAATTTTTTCTACTTGCCGGCATTTGTTGTTCTTTTTTTACTATATTGTTATAAATATTTGTAATTCTGTAGTTTAATGTCATCATTTTATGATGTGTTAGATTTGACTTCATTGTTAATGCTGTATTTTGTGTTGTATATAAATTACGTTTGTTTTTTTAAATAAAGCAAGTCTGATTGCCATGAATGTTGATTGATTTGAGATGAAATACTGATATTTTTTATTTTTCTCTGACAATGAAAAAGATTGAATTACAGCTTGCAATGTGGATCTTTTCTCAGTTTGGGTCCACTTGGACCTACCTCCTTTTGTCAGTGTTACTGCAAACCTATCATATGGCATCTGTGGAGGTGTGAAATCCTGCCTGTTTGACTCAATATCTAAATTGTTCATTTAAGAGCTAGAGTTTGTCGGTTTTTAAAATTAACATCTCTTACACTGTTAGGTCAATTCATTATATAGCTTTAATCATTTTAAGTAATACAGCAGTATAATCTCCTGAAAAGTCTTTTATTTAGAACATCCAGGCTGATTTGCTTTACTCTTTTACAGATTTCCAGCACAAAATAACAGTGCAAGCGTCCCCCACTCTGGATAAGAGGAGGAGTTTAAACAGTAACAGCTCTAGTCCATCAAGTAGCCCCACAATAATTCCTCGTCTTCGAGCTATTCAGTGTAAGTCTCCACCATTTCTGTTCATTCACTTGGTCAAGAGAGACTGTTTGTTCCATACAGTTGCTGAAACGCTAGTAGTAATATAAGATTCCAGACAAATTTCCGTCTTTTTTTTCCAGATCTCTCAACTTGTTGTAACATTTGCAACTTTTTCTTTGATGGGAGGGCTAATTTTGCCTAATTGCTAATTCATAATGATCATGAATGCTTTAAATCATAATTTTCCGTAACAACTCCAGAAACTCACTTGTAAACTGACTGATACAAAGCAATGAAGAATCGAAGTTTATAATGACAAAAAGCAAAACCCGTGTTTAGAACCCATGCAAGATGGAAAACGGGTTTTTATTAGGTACTGGAGTTGATAAAGTAAATCAGTTATGAACTATACCCCCTCAAAAAAAAAAAAGAAAAAAAAGAAAAGATTCAGAGGATGAGGGGAAATCATGTAAGATGGAAAGGCCAAAGAATCAGCCTACAGCCCCGCTTGGTTATGTAAAAAGAGAAGTAAGCCTTGAGCAAATAGAAAGCCAGAACAAAATAAAGATGAAAGCTTGCTTTAGTTTTTTTGAAAATGAGAGAAAACAAAATTGTGAGTATGCGTGTAGGTCTACATTGTTCACTACATACTGGTGACAGAAGTGGAGGTACCGTGAATATGGAAGAAAACTTATTATAATATCGTTGAGTGAAGTTCCCATTTATATCTGGGAATTACGTATGTGACATGTATGTGGGAGAGAAAACAGTTCCTATGAGATTCACTGCTGGCATTTGCACTGTTTGATCTGTTGTGTGAAGTAGATTGCCTTGTTATCCATATTCAGTGTGAAATGCCTTAAGGTTCTCTCTGTGTGAAATTGGTGGAGCCTGTTCCAGCTGATTGCTTATGGATGGTGACTATCTCCTCTTGCAAGGATTGTCATCTCTGAAGGAAATTACTTCAATATCTGGCTTTATCAGATGTGAATGAGGAGGGGGGGAAATCAAAACGCATGGGGATTTTTTTTTTTCCTGCAAACTGTTCTGTAACTAGTTTAAAGATTTATTTTATTTTTTGAGTAGAAACTTTGTTTAAAGTGTGGATAGAAACCAGATCTCTGATCTCCTTTAGAATATGTCTGCTTTATGAAATCCTGTTCATTGTCTAAAGTGGTGTTTTTTCTGGCAATAAGTTTATTATTTGCTTGAACTGTAACTGCTACAGTTTTACTTGGGCAAAGACCATTACTACCCATGTGTTATGGAAAAATGAGAGAGGTGGACAAACCCTGTCTTGCTTTTTCTTAATGAACATTTGAGATAGAAGGAAAATTACACAAAGTCTTTTTTAAAAGTTAGTTGACATAGCGTATGTGTTGACAATGATTTTCTGACCTCAAACCAGTGGTGGGATTTTTTAGCTGTTTGGGTTTTTTTACTGCAGAAAGGTAAGAAAGATTTTTCTTAGTAAAATGTCATAATTACATATAAACAAGACTGTCTTTTTTTAGCTTTGATTCTCCTCGCTCTTTATGGAAATACTTGGAAATGAAGCAAGTGTCAGGTATTGGCATGATTCTGAAAACTTGAGGGCTTGTTTTTTTTTTAAATGCATGGCCTTATGTAAGCTATAGCAGTGCCACTGCCTGCATGTATTCTAAGTGCCCGTGGGGATTTTTCTTTTTTTTTTTTTTTTTTTTTTTTTTTTGGGCAGGCTTTTGTTTTTGTAGGACTAAAACATACAGGACAACATAAAGGCTCTCCTTTAAAAGAAGCACACTTCTGAGTTTGGATCCCTAGGCTTTACCGAAAAGCTTATCAGATCTCTCAAGAGTATCTGGCTGAAACAACTTAGCTTCCACACCCATCTGCACCTGTGCAAAATAAATTCTTTTTCTCACAATAATGTTTTATCTTGATTTAACTTCAAAGTGTCTTTGTTTCAAGAAGACTTGCTCAAATACAGGTGATTTGAACAGGCGTATCTAACAATTGGTTACTTGATTGCTTCACTTCATCATGAGCAAGTCTAGCTTCCAAATCCAAAAGGTCTTTTTAAGTTAAAATAAAAATCCTAGTTAATTGTAAATCTTGTTATTAAAACAAATTCAGGTGATTTTGACAGGTATTTTTAAAGGGAGGAGGAAAACTGGTAAAATACATGTTCCATAGGTCCTGCAATGTGGTTGAAAATGGGAGTGTAAAGAAGGAACATGGGAAGCTGTGCTGGGGAGAAAGGGTATGATGAGGCAGCAGGAGAGTGCTGGGCAGTGCAGGAGAAACAGAATCTTGGGCATGTAAATGCCACCTCATTTATTGTGCTCTTATAACTGGCCAAGTTGTTTTTCCCTTAGGTCTCTGCATCATAGCTGTGAGCATGCCGTTTTGATTGCAAGTTACTTTTCCATTTAGTTGCATATGAACATCTACTTGTCTGGATCTGGTCCTAGACAGAGGATCCTCTAAACTCTACAGTAAAAACCCACTGCCACAGATGCTTAGTGCCTTAACAGATCTGGGCTTTATGACCCAAATATAAAAATAAAAGGGAAGTGATTTCAGAAATGGAACTAACTTGACTGAGATCTCTACTACATTCTCTTAATTTTTCCTCAGTGATTCCCAAAACAGATACAAACACAACTAATGGCCGAAGAAACAGTGTATATGTGTACCAGCAAGATGTAGATATCACAAATGAATATGAGCTTCCCAGTGGGTTTTTGAAAAAAGGCAAGATTTCATTATGTTTCAAAGGTGCTGGTTCTGTTTAGTTTGTTGAGACAGTGACAGACTAAGCATTTAATGAAGGTTAGATACTTTAAAACTATTATTTGTTTTGGTATAGTGAGAAAGAATGCATTAATCATTGTCACAATTGGAATATTCTGTTTCATTTGGTAGCAGTTGTTCCAAAGCATATGTTTTCTTCACTGGAATTTAAGTGCTCAGTCTAACTCACTTGTCTGAATTACCTAAATATAAGGTTCTCAGTTAAAAGAAACATGGAAAATTGATTGGTTTGCTGCTTTATCTTTAATTTGGGTCTCTTGTCAGCTCATAAATTATTTTTCTTGCTTGCTCATCTTTTTGGATCAGTGCAATTTGCGTGGTGATCTTTGTAAAAGACAAAAAAAATCTCAAATTTTATCTTCTCACTTTGTTACTATGTGAAAATGGTTTTACAATGAGAAAATATTTTGTTCTGTCAAAAATATTTTAGTTTTAGAAATACTATTAATGTGTGTGGACTTTGTGTTTTTAAATCTGATCTCTAGTAACTTCAGATGAAAGCAACAGAACCTGGGGACGGAGCACAACTTACCACCAAGAAGAGTTTGAAGAAGTGAAGAGAAGTTTTAAAAAGAGAGGTTGTACATGGGGACCAAGTTCAGTTCAAATAAAGGATCGTGCAGACTGTAAGGACAAGTATGTCTACTACTTTTTTGTTGTTAATAATACTAAGCATTCTTGATAACAATCACGAATGTAGGCGGTAAATGAAAGAGGTTCTACAGTCTCTAGTTACTGCTAAAACTGAGTCCTACTTTTTAATTTAGGAATTACATTAATACTGAGTAGCTCCCCCACGTAGACATTTACTTATCTTAAAGCTTTAGTGTCTTTTATGTATTACCCTTTATCTCTACTTTTTTTTTTTTGAGACTTAGAACATAATGGGATGTTGAACTACTAATGCATACCAAGCATTCATGGCCTGTCTGTCTGTCTTGTCCTTACTCAAGTTGACTTGAACTGCAAGCATGGCTCCCAGTGGACCTTTCCATTATGATTAAGACTGACTGGCTTTGCATATGTAAAGAATAATTCACACCAGCAACGTCACTTGCACTGACAAACACAGCGTGAAACAGTTCTAAAAATCAATTGGACGCTTTCACTTTCAGATATTTTTTTTGATTGCTCAAAACTGCTAATCTCCAGTTTTGAGCAATCAAAAAGATGTTTCTGAAGCAAGAGATCCTTTTCCTTGTCTTTCCTAATATATATAATTATTTTTAGCAATTTTTTTTTTCATGGTAGAGACATTCGCTCATTTACTTCAGGCAGCAGTTGGTCCCACACCATCTATTTGAACTGGTTTTATGATATTTTTGTTCAAGTCACTATGTTTAATAAATTTCCAGTATTTACATCATTTCTTTGACACCCAGAAACAGTTGTCCAGGTTTTCACCAAGTTTTGTTCTTTAATATGTAGTCAAGGCCCATTTTTCACTGGCTTTCTTTTTAGGCCTGAAATGTTCATCTTATGAGGAATGCCTGATACAAGGCATGTATTATTTTATAATCATATAACTGCTATTATATACATTCTTTTTACCTTTGGAAGGCTTTACTGTTTACAAGTTAGGTAAATAACTTGTAATTATAGTTACAGTTATAGCTTGAAAAAAAGATGTTTTAGTAATTTTTTGTTAAAGTGTATATAAGCATGATATCCTTTGCAATACCGAAGTAACTATTATTATTTCAGAATAAGACCCCTTTCAGATGGCAGCAACCCTTGGTCAACTGTTTTAATGAAGAATCAGAAGGGTGTTCCTTTGGCTTCACTATTTGTGGACCAAGGTAAGAGCTATTTTCTGAAAAAATTAAAAATTGCCATAAAATGGCATTAAGTCTACCTCCAGTGTCAATAAATTGTATTGCTTGAATTCGTCAGGGATTATGCAGATTTATTAGAAGAGTAGTCATTCTACAAATCATTTTATTGTGCAAAAAGCTTACCTATAAAAAAATGCAAGTGTTAACATCTGTACTTTTCCATCATTAGCAGCTGAGAAATCTACATGGTGTGTTGAGTGGTAGCACATAGAGATTTTTTTATTTTTTTTTAATTTGGGTTTTTCAGTTGTATGTTGATCTATATACAAGGCGTGCAGTCACCACTTCTTAGCTTCTTTTAAAAATCAATAATTGCCTTGACATATAAATGATCGTTAAAGTCCTGTCTTGTTAGGGGGCTCTGCATAGTCCTTTTAAAAAAATGCATAGTTGTTGAAAAACCTGTAAGTCCTGGTATTCCCAGATACTAGTTCCCTCTTTTATTATTTCAAGAAAATATATGTAGATTTCAAATCTTGAAGTTGTTTAGGCAGCATGTTGGTATTTTCAGGTAAATCAAAAGATAAAACATGCTTAATTAGAAACATAGCTGTATGTTGCTTTTTATGTCCATTACTGTAATGTGCTGTGGCTATACAATATTCACGATAATTTTCAGATTTGCACACACTTTCTGTACTATAAATTCTTTTATGTCAAAAAAATGTTACCAGGGTCAGGAAAATAAAACCTGTCAAATAACTTGGTGGTCTTACCAGCAGCTAGATTTATACTAGCTGGAAGAGGAGGTGCTAAGCTGCTTAGACACTGCTCTTTTTTCTTCCTCCTAGGAAAGAGGCATTTTCATAGATGCTAGAGGGGTACAAATCAAGGCTTCACGAATAGTAATTTTGTAGCTTTATGAGCTCACTACTAAGCCCCTACATACAGAGAAGATTATACAAGTTTATGTATTTACATTTCAAACATTTCTCAGCCTGTTCTGTAGCATTCAGTACTTTTTAGTAGAATAACACATGTAAATCAAATTATACCTTTCATTTTATTTACAGTTATGTGTGAGGTCAAATTTACTTTTTACTGCAGACCACCATGGCCTAATGAATTGGAAAAATTTCTAATAACTCACTGGATTTTGGAATACAGCTTAATCGAAAGCATTGCAAAGAATGTGTTCCGGGTCTTATTTGGCAGTTTGTGTAGGGTAAATTACTTCACTATAATCCATACACAGAAATATTTTCCTTGTTATTTGAAAAGCACTACTGAAGTGTTACGAATCCTTAAATGTCACAGAAAATGCAAAGACAGTATCTCGTTTTCAACTGTGATGGATGCATAAAGGTTGGGAGATACGTTATGCCCCTCTTGAAATAAAGGTAAGTCTTTCAGATGTCGAAAAGATAATTTGTTTACAGTTAACTCAGGAAGATTGACCTTCAAGGTGCTTTTAATGGAGCTTGCTTTTGAATTGCCAAAAAGATGTGTACATGTACAGATACGCAATAGCAAAATAGCTGCAGTGCAATCTTAACATACACTGTAATGTTTTATAGGTGTCTGTACTGATAAGAAACTTCCCCCTGAAGGTTTGGACAGTAAAAGACCAAAGCCAATTAAGTTGCCGAATCAGGCCTATATTAATCTACCTCTTTGGAAAGATGATCAGGGAGAGAATGCAGTAGAACACGAGAGCTTTGAAGAAGGAGCCTCTGCTAGTTCTACAAATAGTACTCCTCAAATGACACCTACAAACAGTCTGAGCAGGCCGCTACAGAAAAAGAAGACTGATTCAGTGCTGTATGGGTGTGCTGTCCTCCTTGCATCTGTTGCTCTGGGCTTAGATATCAGAGAGCTGAACAAATCTCAGGGCCTGGATGAGCTCTTGCCTAAAGATGAGAAAAAGAAGCGTGACGGAATATTTCAGCGTGCTTCAAAATTTCGCAGGAGTGCCAGCCCTGCACGACTGCAGTCCAAGAAAGAGGAAACAAGTATTCCATCCCTAAATCCAGCTGCAAACACTGTGAACCTTCTCTCTATGCCCTCCATTTCCACAAAATGCCTACTTCAATCTGACAGTGAAGACGCTTTTGTAAGCACTGTGCTTGGTGATTGTGGTCCGTGTAGTTCCACTGATGACTTTTCATCTGAAACTTCTAAAAGTAAGAGAGACCAGAGGATACAGCTAGCTCCTAACACAGTTTCTACACGATTGAAAAATCAGCCTTCTAATCTTAGTCTGAAACGAGAATCTCAAAATGTGCCAAATGATTCCTCGACAAAGTTTACTGTGTTGGGTCACAGACGAACCTTATCAGATGGGAATAATTTTCATACCACAGGTGGGTAATTAATAACTTAAAATGTAGGGGATTTTTAAGCATAGAAACAGAAAATGTAGGGAAACTAGCTATTTGCTAATGAGTTACTGAGTTTTTTGTTAAACTGTTATGCATTAGCTGAGCCCCCGTAGCTGTGTGTCGGTAAGCTCTCTGTGTCTGAACCCTGAATAAACCCCTGCACTTCAAATAGTGTCCTATTAGGAGTGTGGATATGGAGATTTAAGGGGGAAAAATGGCTCATTTTAAGGTGGTATCTAATTTTCTCAGATATTGCAAAAATAGATTTCCCTGGTCTTTTCACGTTGTCAAGAACGTGATTTTTGTAAAATGCACGATATTAATTTTATGGCTGAAATGCTCTGAGACTGCCAGGTGTATGCATTATGTAGTTGTGCTTCCTGAAACTGAGCACACGCTTGTTTAATATAGTTTCACAGTCCTTGTAGGTGAGTGATTGAGCATCATTTTGGTACTGCACATGTATTAACTTCAAGAAAAACAAAATCTGGTAAGTTTTGATTTGCTTGCTTGACCTAGACGTTATGTCACTTGTTCCACAAATCCTTGAGTTAAACTTAAAATATAAAATTTAAGCTGAAAAAAAAGTCTAACTCTGGTTTCTGTGTAAATGGGTAAGTTCATGATTGATGAGTGTTTTAAAAGAAGTTCTGAGTTTCAATACTGGTGTTCTGTGATGGATTAAATGTAATACTCTTCATGGTGCTCTATGCATATGTAATTACTCATAATAGCTGGACAAATTTGATGGACTTTATGCCAATATTAATAATTATCCAATTACTGGGTTTAATAGATTATAAGATTAATCTTTTCTATGTGTATTTCTTTTGTAGCAATAAACAATAAATTGTTTTGGCCTCTAGCAGAGAATATAGATGCAAAACCATTATTTGAGCACTGCTGGTCTTCTCTTAGATTCCTCTCAAATGTACGAGCCTCTTAATTTTTCCAGTGGAAAAATGCCACTAGCGTTTATGGCAACCCAGTTTTACAAATGGGGAAGAAATCAAGAAGTCACATGGTTTAAATTGTCTATTTGTTTGTTTATTTGGTCTTTCCCCTAGCTAATGGATTTGCTTCAACCAATGATGTCTCCACATTGCCAGTTCTATCAGTTACTGGAACTCTGCACTCTCCATCTGTCCAACAAAGAAGCAATCACAGTGGTGTTTCAACTGCAAAGCCAAGTGCTGTCAATATCATATCAAGGCCTCGACCTTCTTCTCTAAGAAATAAAATCGATGCCTGGCAGATTATTCCACGTATTGTTAAACCAAACTGTAAAGTCTCTGAATATTTAGAGGGCAATGTAGATCCAGGTGTTAACTTCTTGCCAGATACTGAGGAAAGAACTAACTGCCACATGCCCTCATTACTTGACATTGATGTGGAAGGTCAAAACAGAGACTGTACTGTGCCTTTATGTAGAATGAAGAGCAAAACTTGTCGGCCATCTATATATGAACTGGAGAGAGAGTTTCTGTCGTGAGTGCCTTTCATTTTAAAAATGTTTGCTTTTTAAAGGGGAACAAATATAAAATTCTTGTCCATCTCATGCTTTGTGCTGCTGTTTTCTGATGTACTGTGAGAAATAGTAGCAAAATTATTAAAATGGGCAGCTAATAAAGAAAGTGTAAGAGGTGCCTTTTTCAAATGTTCCTTGGAACCCCAGCTAGTAACTCTAAAAACACAATACTGCGAAATAATATTCTTGGTGAACTTTATAAGCATATCTTGAACGGCTAAAATAACATGCTAAAATAACACCTCCCTCTGCAGTGTCACAGAAGTTTTCTTTTGGTTTGAGGGATTTTGCTACAAATTTAACTTCTGCACATTTTAGAAACAAGGGATATACCATAAGGTTGTGTTGCATCAAGAAGAGTTTTGCCCGAGAAGTGGTTGTCTGCAGCTTGCATCTGTGGCCTGTAGAATTAGGGTGGAGGGCAGATGATTTAATGTGCTGGTGCAGGAAGCTCCAGTCACTCCTCATTAAGTAGCTGGCTACTTTTTGGCATTTGACAGTGAAATTGGTTAAGGACCAGCAGTGAAATTGTCAGTCTTTACCCTTGGCTTTTGTGAGAAATTTCAACTGTGTGCATTAGTTCCTTCAGAAAGTTCTACTGCTTATATAAACATTTAGGTTTCAACCTCCTGTATCGATTTGAGAGGGTAAACTTTAGTATTGCGATTGGATTAAAGGTATTTGACATACTTTATAATGTGAAGCAACATTCCTTGTAGGTAAGGATACACTGGAACCTAAATATTTGTACTCTTAACCTTTTGAAGACTACAGTGTTTGCACTGAAAACAATACTGGTGGTTTGGGCTTTGTTTTTTTTGTGGTGGCAGGGTTTGCCCCCTTTCTTGTTTTTTTAAACTGCTGCACCTTGTATTGAGGAGAGATGATGGGGTTTAAGGATGATTGGTTTTGGTTTTAAGTGAACCAACAATGCGTTTTACTGCACTCAAATTTTAAAACTGCAGTAATTTAATATTAAATCTCTTAGTATGATCTCTGCAGCTTTTCATCCTAAAGTTACTACTGAGTTGCCAGTTATTCATATTTGGGAATCAAAGGGCAGAAACAGATGTGCTTGACTAGTTTTCAGTGATAGAAAGGTTTCCGAAAATTCCAAGTAGTTAATTGTGGGGAGAGGAACACTTAACCTTGATAACACAGTTTAATTTTTTACGTTATCACTAAGTGATTAAATAAATCCAAATGTACAATATACTTTCCCTGATTAAAGCATTTCTAGAATTAGAGGAACGTCCCTCATGCCCCAGTGTTTGAAATATTAATTCTGCATATAATTTGAAATTTAAATAGTCTTCATAAATAAAATTAGATAATGTTAGCATAAAGCTCCTGTGTTCCTATCAGAACACTGTTTTGTTGAGACCTTTATTTTAAATGTTTTCTTCTCCTTTGCTTTGTGGTCTGGGAGTTCAGTTGTTAAACAATGCGCATTTGATTGCTTAAAGCTTCAAACCCAAGGGATTAATAAAAAAAAGTTTCTGTTGTAAGACTGGTATGCAGTACAAGTGGGTACCTTGAGAATGATAGATAATTATACGTAAAAAAATCATGAAGTCTTAATCACACAGAGCAGAACACAGAAAATGCAACTTCCCAACTCTCAAAGTGAAACTATCAAAGGATTTTCTTGACGTATTAGTTTACCAAAAGTAAAGATATAACCACTGGTTGTCAGTAAAACTAAATGCCTGCATAGCAGATTAAGTTATTACATTTTGTTCAAACCTCTTTCTATTTCAGTATTCTTAGTTCTTTGTCAACATGATTCAAGTTGCATACTGTTCTTTGTCTTTTCTTTAAGCTTTGATTTCATCAGAACACTTTAATAAATGAAGTCTATTTGAGTTTTAATATGAAATGTTTTCATAAAATAAAGTCGAGTAGGTAATGCACGTGGATCAAATTTTGAGCATAGCTTGACAGCAGATTTGTCTTCAAGGCTTAATTAGAATTTTGGAGCATTTTGTGTATTTCAGCTCTTTCTTAATCAATTAGTCCTATGTAATAATGAGTGAAAAGGAGTTGATTGTATTACACGTTTCTGAAGAAAGTATTTCTGGCTTTCTACAGGAAAATCTCAGGTGCTGAAGTATTTTGACTTGTAAACTTCTGTACTTTTAAGTTTTATACGATTTTAAATGTTGGATTTTGCACCCTATGTTTTGTAATCAATACTATCAGCATAAAAAGCCCTCATGAGGTGTATTGTTTTCACTTGTCAGTGGCTTATCTCTCTTGTGATTAAACGAAGATTTATATTACTGTTCAGTGGATAATTTCTCATAAGAGTGGGACATATGATATGACCAGCCCAGTGCTTTGTAACTAATTTAGGACTTGATATTCCACCTCTTATTGTGAAACAGTTTAGGTAAACCACCTCAAATATTTCTCCTATGTGATGCAGGTTTTTTTTAAGCTATAGTCTATACTGCTTTATAATTGTTTTTATAGTTTGAATTTATAGGCCAGTCTTCACTGAAATTAAAAGGACAAAAAGAAAAATATTACTGTTTTCACAGTCTGTATTTCACTTGTCACCAGAGAAATCTTATAGAAAGATATGAGAATCTGGTATGCATTAAGTGATCTGTCCTGGTTTAAAAAAATGTATTTATTTCAATGTAGGTTAGTAGCCTGACCAAATAATAATTTATGTTGATTGTTTTAGCATAAAAGTGAAGGTGCTTACACTACAAAGATTAAGATAAACACTTGACATGCTGTTTTACAAAACCTGATGATTTAAATGTTTTTATTTAAAAAATAAATGTTTTGTAGATACTGTATTGCAAAGTGACCTGAATTTTCTTGGGAAAAAAACATAATACTTTCTTAACATGTTCACCAGGAGTTCTGTGGTGAATAACCAGGAACTATAGGCTATGCCTAGCCTGTTCTTGGAACATTAGAATGTAATTGTTACTTTAAGATTAATTATCCAGTACAGCAACATGAACATTCCTGTAATGTCTTGCGATTGATGTGGGCAGAAACATATGGTATAAGCTTGTTCTTTCTTTCATGTGACTGTAATATGTCTTTTGATGCTTTTATAATATTGACTGGGCATCATAGAGGAGGTAGAGCAGTGGATATAAATAAACTCTGCATCTGATTCAGCATCAAGAACACAGGTAAGGAATAACAAGTTTCTGTTTGGTGAGAGGGTTTGTTGTGTTTGGTTGGGGTTTTTTTGTTTGTTTGTTTGGAAAGGGTTGGTATTTTGTTCTTGTTTGATTGGGTTTGGGGTTTTTTAGGCCAATGAAAACAGTGTTTTCCTTGTAATATTTTCTAATACATTTTTTTTTTGTGAAATTTTCTCTTATTGTATCATGTTATGGACATACTAGCCTGTTTAAGGAGAAGAGGAACTAACCATTTGCACAGTGGCAACAGGCCAGATACAGCCAAGTCTCTAGCGGTACAGTGAAATTCAAAGCTGTACACCCAGTCTTATAAAGACATGCCTGTATAGAGCTTTAACTGCTGCTGGCTATATAACAAGTATTTACATACCCTGTGAGTGTCAGTATCGAGCCCAGATTATAGGACAAGCTGCACAGGCAGTTTACTTTATAAATGGTATTATAATGGTAATAGTAGAATCAGCATACAAGTGTGTGGTAACAGAAAAGATCCCATTCTCACTAGCAACCTCCCTTTTTAATGTAACTAGTCGAATCACTACAGTGCATGCATTATGAGGAGCTAATGAGACTGTTACTAGTATGTTTTTTTTGATGTAAGTTTAGGATACTTGAGATTGTAGTATTAGGTATTCTAAATTAAGGCCAGAGTCCTTGCGCATGCATGTCATGGATTTCTGCCTGCACATAAATGAAAATGAGCAAACCAAATAACGTCAGCCATCCTCAGTACAGTTAGAAATCCAGTATCCTTGATCTAGCTAGTTTGATAAAATGGCTTTTTTTAAGCAAAAGAAATGCTTTTTTGTTTGAATAGACTGGAGAATGGATCAACAGAGCTATGCAAGTAGATGGATTTACTTTTCTATTTCACAGGGTTTAGATTGGAAGAGACTTCTGGAGATGAAGCAGTCCAACTCCACTGCTACAGCAGGTTTGCCAAGACTATGTCCAGTCAAGTTTTGAGCTTCTGCACAAATGGAGACTCCATAGCTTCTCTGGGCAATCTGTTGCAGTGTTTGACCACCCTCACAGTAAAAACATCTTCACATGTTCAGGCTGAATTTTGAAGTTTTTTTTTTAGTTTGTGCCCATTGGCTCTTGTCTTGTCAGAGGACACTGCTGAGAAAAGCCTGACTCGGTCTTCATTCTCCCTAAATGGTCCCAGCTCTCTCAGCCTTTCCACATATGAGAGATGTTGCAATCCTTTAGTTGTCTTTGTGGCCCTGCACTGGATTTCTTCTAAGTAAGTCCAATATTTCTTTTACTGGGAAGTCAGCATTCCAGATGTGGCCTCACCAGTGCAGAGTAGCTGAGAAGGATGACCTCCTTCTACCTGCTGGCAGCACTCCTAATGCAGAATACCATTGACTGCCTTTCCTGTAAGGACCCATTGTTTGCTTACGTTCAGCTTGTTGTCTACCAGGATCTGCCAAACTGCTTCCCAGATGGTTGGGCCCCCAGTGCGTACTGGTGCATCGGGTTTTTCCTCCCCAAATGAATTTCCACTTCATGAGATTCCTCTAAGCCCAATTTTCCAGCCTGTCCAGATCTCTCTGGCAGCACAACTATCTGGTGCATCAGCCACTCCTCACATTTTTATACCATCTGCAAAAACTTGCTGAGGATACACCCTGTCAGCATCCCGGTTGTTAATGCAGATGTTAAATAGTATTGGCTTCTCTGAAACCTGTTTCTCTCTATTTGTGGAACAATGCCAAGTGACCTGGTTCAGGACTTCTTAGGATGATTGATCCCATAGATCCATCAGCTTTTGTCTACCAGCTCTGTTTCTGTGTTAGGAGGCATCACCAAGATTACTCATTTCCTGTTTTCAATAGTGATTCCCTATTGTAAAAACACCTCAGTGTGCAGCAGGACTCCCGTGTTTACAGGCATATGTAAGCAATAGGAAGAAGAAAAAATATTTTTTGTGCAATGAACTATTGTTTTCCAATATTAGATGATGAAGATAGGCTCAGAAAGAAGGTTGAAGGTAATTGTTTGTTCTGAGGAAAGCTAAGGTATGATTTTTAACAGAGATGGCTATCCTGTTTCCTAGTGGCCTCATTTTGTCAAAACCTCTAGAGTAACCAGTATCATTTCCTTACTCCACTTGGTTCACAGATATGTTGCTTGACTTGTTGGTGCTTGTCTGTTAAGGATTAAAAAGCCGATCCTGTAGAATACACCGCAGAATAATTGTATGATTCCCCATTGCTAAACTTGGTTAAGTGGAAGCTTTTCCACAGTGGTGTTGAGTTTTTTTACAGCACTGGCTTGGCTGATGCTCCAAGAGCGTGGCTCATTCCTGAGGAAATACTTAATTTGCAATGGTAAGAGAACGGATTGTTTCTGTCCTTATTGTTGACAGTCTTTAGGTTTACTGTACTCCATCTCTTTTTTTGTTTACTGGAGTAAAACCCACAATTCCTTCAATCTTTCTTCCTGAATAACTTCCTAGAAATTGGATCACTTCCTGGGCTGTGTTGCACATGATTTGAGAGGGAGGCAAAGCAGTGTCCAAAAATCTCCAACAGAGACCTTACTTGCATCACCTGTGACAATGTTAAAAGCCTTGTCATGGTGAAAATACACCTGTTGCTGCTTCTGTTGCCAGAAGACTTGTTATCCTGTCTTAAAAAGAAGTTACATTTATTTGTCAACTCTGTCAAACAACACAGTAGATGTTACTTCTCATTTTTGAGGTCCTTTCAAAGGGTCCTGGTTGTCTTCAGACAATTGAAGGAAAATTGGAGGTGAGCTGGCTAGTTCATAATGTATGACCTCCATACAAAAAAAAAAAAAAAAAAAAGCNGCATAAAAAAAAAAAAAAAAAAAGGCAGATCAGTGCCATCTGTTCTTTCCACATTTTTGCTTTCTTGTGGTTCTTAGAAATGACCACTCTAATGAGATCATCTTCAGAACAAAGTTCATCAAGCCTAGCTAATTGGTAATGGTGGGTTTTCTCCCACTTTCTAAGCTTTCTCTAGACTACTTTTTATCTACACAGTTTGAAGTCTTACCTTTACTTGTTGGTCTTAATTGTGCTAGTAACTGTTTAACATCTGACCCTTTTACAAAAGATTGATGCAAATCAGATAATCCGATTTCTTGGCATCAACTAATGAGGTGATGGCTTTGCCTGTCTGCTGGGAATTGTATCATCACTTCTCTTGCGTTTTTATTTATTTGTCTTTACTACTAGTGTATTTATAATATGACTTATTTGGGGATTTCCTTCCAATTTCACCTCATTTTGTCTCCATGTTCTCTTGTCTTTTTTTTTTTTTTTTAACAGGCTTTTGCCACGTATTTGATATCAATAAAGAATTCACATTTTACTCAAGCCAGGAGTCTTCCATAATCTAATTTCTCTCACACTGCGAATAGTTTGAAGCTATGCCCTCGATCCAAAGTTTCTAACATTTTTGCCCTTATATTTTTCAGCCTATACTCAGGACCTTTAGGTACTGAAGCATGGTTTTGCCAATTTGGGGAACGGAGATTGAGGAGTGTCCCCTTTTGAAATAACTTCACAGATTTATTGTTTTTTTCAACACCTGTAGTTCTTCCTATATTTTTACTACTGAGCAAACATATGAGTCTGTAAGTAACACAGCATTTTCATCTGTTCCCCATTTTTTAATAAGCTTTATCTTTTATGATTTGTATTCTGGTTGCGATACTCCTCATAAATTCTGTTAATTGACTCATAAGCTTGTTCATTGTATTAAGGCTTTCAGCTATTCCTCATCCTTACTGTGGTTTTATATAACCATCTAAAACTAGTTTCATTCACTCTTCCCACTCCTTGCTTTGCTGTGACCATATTTATAAATAAATGTTTCTCCTCGTTGTTAGGTTGCTTTATTGTTTTTCTGTGTGGCTTCGTCAACTATCCCATTCAATCCTTATTTAAAATCTTCCTCACTGGGTTAAGAAATAAGTGTGCTAATTGAAATCTTTGTATGACAGATTGTCTTGGTAGGCTTGTTCCCAGAAATAGCTGATATCAAAGAGTTGAAAACTATATCTAAGTGTTATCAGTTCAGTGACCTCTCCCATGCCACTTTCAACAATAATTAACAGTGTGGTTTCAAGGAAGATTTAAAAAATGTGCATATGTAATTGCATTGGATCGATGCAGCCAGTTTAGTTTGTATTTGGGATTATAAAATTCAAGTACTTTAGGATTCTACTTTTTAAAAAAAAATTCCGTTGAACGCAAGCCTCTGAACTTTAACATTTGATTAAAGTCAATGCTGTCTTTTTACTTTTTGGCGTGTTTAATATTTTGCCTTGAAAATGTAACATTGAACAGCATCTTCTAAAATCGCTTTATTTTTCTGCAGGTTTCATTGCAATGAGTTCAACAGGTAAGTTGTAGCTACGGGCAGTACAAACTGGAGAGCAGACCCTGGTTTCAGGACAAGCTTGGCATTTGATCTTGCCCAAGGCGCTTAACTTCTTTGTAGCTTACACTGTAGCTGTGGTCTGTAAGATGAGTGCAACAATTTCATCCTTTTCTGCAAAGCACTTAGGGAGCTGCGATCAAAGGCACCACATTTCAGTGGTAAACAGCAGCTACAGCAGAGTTAATGCCTTAACTTTACACACAAAGAGGAGCTTTAACTCAGCCTGGGAACTGAATACGCTGCAGCTGTACATACTTTTCTTTCAAAGCACAGGTTCCTTGCAAGTTAAAGTTTAACTTTTGGTAAGGAATAATTCCAGTAACAACTGGCTGCAATGATTTAGCCAGTAATTGCCACATTAGAGAAATAATTACACAAAGTTTAATGGTGTTTTTTGTTGTTGTTTTTTAAACAAAAAGATTCTAATGACTGGTAAAAGCTATTAAAACTTAGCATTGATTTTCATACAAGAAATGTCATTACATTGTTTTCCGTCACCCTAAATTCATCAGCATATTAGGTATTTTCCTTTGTCTGAATAAAAGGACTCTATTTCAATCACAGCTGCTTAATACTATTCTTGTAAAGCTGCATTACCTGATTGCTCCGTATTTATGAGGGGGCAGCAAATATGCAAATATTGCCTAAAGAAGAATGATATTACAGCTTGTTGGCCCAAATGTCAGGGTAAATTACTCATGCTCTCTTTTACAGTAGCATTCTCTCTTGGAACTGCTCTACCTTTACCTTGGAGACTGGATTTAATAAATTAATTTGAAGGGAGAAGAATTACTTCATTTAGATTTAGACAGCTGACTCTATACACAAATAAGTACTTGCTCTGAATTGGAAGAAGAGATGCTCCCCAGGGGTCAGTGCTGGGTCCGCTTTTGTTGCAACTTACTCACCAGTGACCGACATGGAGCATACCCTCAGTAAGTTCGCTGATGATACAAAACTGGAAAGAGTGACTGGCGCTCTAGAAGCCTGTGCAGCCCCTGCTGCCCTGAACAGGCTGGAGAGATGAGTGGAAAGGAATCTAATGAAGTTCGTCAAGGGCAAGTGTAGAGTCCTGCACCTAGGGAGGAATAACCTCATGCACCAGTAAAGATGAAGAGTTAACCTGCTGGAAAGCAGCTCTGCAGTGGACCTGGCAGTGCTGGTGGATAACAAGTTAACTATGAGCCAGCAGTGTGCCCTTGTGGCCAAGAAGGCCAATGGTATCCTGGTGTGCATTAAGAAGAGCGTGACCAGCAGGTGGAGGGAGGTTCTACTACCCTTCTGCTCTGCCTTGGTGAGGCTACGACTGGAGGGAGTACTGTGTCCAGTTGTGGGCTGCTCGGAGAGACTATGGAGTCTGCTTTGCTGGAGATAGGCAGGTTTTGACTGGAAATGTTCCTCTACAATGAGGTGTTTTAGGTGAACCTGCTTTAGCAGACTGGTTGGACTAGATGATCTCCAGAAGTCCCTTCCAACCCCTACCATTCTGTGAATGGGTTTTGTGGTGGTTTAGTTGGTGATACAGAGAAAGCCTAGGCTCATAACTGAGCTACAGAAATTGAATGCCTAAAGCTACACTGTAAACCTAATTTCCCTAAAATACAGTTTGTATGTTTCAGACCTAGTAGGAGAAATGGTTCGTCATTATCATCATTCATCACCACAGTATCTGCATGTTTGAAGAGTATGAATATGACAAGTAAAGGTTGAAAGCATGTGTGGTTTAAAGCCTCCAGCTTCAATTTTCAAAGCAAAGCAGTTGATGGGAAAACTATATGGCAGCATGGGGTGATGACAAGAGTCAGTTCTTTAAACAAACCAAAATGCAGTTTTCTGCTTTTAAATCTAACCACGTAGAAGAGCTGAGGAGGTGTTTTCTACAAAGTCTCCACTGATCGGTAGTTACCTTCTTGTTATCTTTATCTTTGAGCATGCAGCCTTCAGTGTTGCTCTGGCTGTAACCTGCCTGCCGTGTTTGTACACAAATGGTGGGACGTTTGCAGGCAATCAGAGACCTAGAGGAAATGACAGCCAGTTCCTTTTGTTTCAATGCTATATCGCTTTTAGTTAACTTTTAGAAGCACAGTGAGTTACGGTTCTTCAATAATACATTTTTTTTTTACAAAAGAAAAGCAAAACTGTCCAAGCCATAACCTTTTGTCAAAGTATGCTCTAGATAACCAGTTTATCTTTGGTTTACCTCTGAGATCCCAAAGATCACTGAGAAACTATAGGCCTCTCTTTTAAGCCTCTCTTGTATTTACTGGAGCTTCATGTATCACTTTCTTATATTACAAGTGGTTTTCCTATTGATGGAATATTTTGGAGCAAAATTGATTACGCAAAAGCTTGAAATGGTTAGATGTCAAAAGCTCTTAGTGTTTTCACACAAAGCAGAGTAGTTCTTAAGAGGAATCTTCCACTTTGAGAGAATGTATTTTGGATAAAGCGCTAAACCCCAATTTCTTAACCTCTTTTTCATAAAAGTAGAAACACAGCACTGAATTCCTGGCCAGACTTCAGCATGCTTTTCATTCCCTACTGGTCACAAAGCCGGATTTTGCTCTCTTTAATCTTAACTGCTGTAGAGGGTTGATAGCTGAGCCACTATATTGCAAGGTAGAAATGATTGCATTTCAGCAATAACTGTCATTGATCCTCTGTTCCTTCAGCCTTGTACATTTGTGTTACGATTTTAAACAATGTTATAAATACCTTTTGGAAAGTGTCATGAAAGCCTAAGATTTTCTGGACTTAAGAATGCTCAGGTGCTCACTCCTTGTATGCTAGATGTGCTCATTTTGATGGACAAGTATGCTAGTTTTCATAAGACCTGTATCAACAGCTTTCATATATAATTTGAGTTATGTGATTAGATGAGAAATAGTAAATGAAAAGCGGTATTTTATAAACTCATGGACTTAAAAACAGTTAACAGAGATGAAGTTTGCCCAGTGGTGCTTTATGTAGCACATTAACTCGCTGGGAGACTAAGGAGGAAATCAAGATTAACTTGCTCACCTTGGTGAACCTTGGAGACTGTCTAAATTATGACAGCTGCAGTTGCTGGGATGTAGAAATGCTATGGGCTTTGCTGTGGGCCAAGAAAAAAAAGCCCAAACCTCAAAAAACTGCACCCTTCAAGCATAGTGTCTATGTTGCAGACCTATGGACAGAGTTGAATGGAGAATACCTAATAAGGGCAGACACATGCTCTGTCTGTGGCAAGTAACTTGCTAACAAATAAAACACTGACTGCAAAGTGGGGATAAGAAAGATTGCTATCCAACTTAAGTGTGTCTGGTTGGGGAAAACTGGAAGGTGTAACTTGCCCAGCATCATTGGGACTTCTATTAGGACAGGTGTTGAAATCAGTCTCAAAAGTCTTGATCACATTCTTACTCTGCTCATCAGCTGTGTGCCCTTTATGAAAAAGACTAATTGAAAACAATAGGTCTTTTATACAAATTAAGCTGTAAAAGCTGTATGTGCTCTGCCCCTGCAAAGTTAGTATGTGCATCTGCTTCCCTTAACTGAGAACTGAATAGCAAAATAAATCCTTTCCCTTCAACAGCTTTTTATGATGGCTGTTTAAAACACTGTCATCTTTTGGTACTCCAAACAGCGAACAGAGGTAAGTGCTGCTTCCTCTTCCTCCTGCCTCATAGTGATAGTGAGTATAGCAACAGAGTGGAGCTGTTTGCTAGTCAAATAGAAATATTCAACAGCTTCTTGTCTCTGCTGATCAAGAGGGAAACTGAACTTTAAGCCGTTCAATTCGGAAACCCAATTAGACTTTTTCAGTAACCATGGGAATGTGCACAATGCCGAATTCCTCTGCTGCTCACAGTGCTGAAATTGGGAACAGCAACATCATCTGAGGGAAGCAGTTGTTCATCTTTGCACTTGGAAAGGTAAGGATCTTCTTGCAGATTAGCTTCAGTGTGCAACATTGAACCTTATCCTCCAGGTAGTTAACTATTTGAGCATTTAACTGTAAGGTAGGGATCCTGTCTCATCTGTTAAAGAATTGCATAGAATGGTGTAGCAAAACCAAAAGCAGTTAAAGAAAATTGAAATTCCTTTCTTTACCTAGCATGATTAATAGGTATGATGATGTGTATACAGCAATAACTATTAATTAACCCACCTTTGTAAGTGGGAGAATTAAGCAAGTTAGGATTGCATTACAAATGTAGTAGAACTAATTGACTCAAAAATGTGCTTTTCATTCGTTGTTCAAAGCTCACAGGGATATCTTCCTGCTCCTGCAGTATGGTATCATAGGTTTACCTGAGGGTAATTATATCTGAGCTTCCTTAATGCTTCCTTCACTGTAATCACGGATAGCGAAACCAGTGCATTTGTGATTTGAGTGGAGATTGTAGGATAACTGTAGAAGAGATTCTGCAGCATTAGCTCAGGATCTATTCCCTAGGATTACACAGAGTGGGAGTGTATTGCAAACAAATTGGCTGGGCAAGAGATGAGGTTTGACTGGATGTGGTTCCAATATAAGTGGGTGAAGCCCTAACAGTACAGAGTAGAAGCTGAAAGACCATCTGCTGACTCTATAGAAAGGGATATCTCATGGGAGTGGTGCTGCTTCAGGGGTCCTAAGGGTCTGACTCTGGAGTGGAGGAAATAAGTTACATATGTGGCTGGATGAGGGTCCAGCTTCTTTCCCTGGACTGTGACTGAGAGGAACTGTACTGTCTTAGCATAGTGGATGTGGCCTTGTTTTGAACAGCAGGTCAGTCTACAAGAAGGAGAAGAGGCCCAGTTTTTCTGTCTTGCTACTTTAATTCTCTTTTAAAACTTTTCAAGATCCCTCTGTACAAATAATCCTCTTGAGAAGCTGACTAAAGTATAAGATACCAGTCCCTAAGTGCATGTTGCATAAGCTTCTGGGGATGAATTAGTGTGAAAATTCTTGTTTCAAAATACTTTTAAGCTTTATCTCAGTGTATTCAAGACTTTTTTTTTTTTTCCTAAGATAAAGAGCTAGTAGAAGGATAAAGTTACTACATATGTAGCCTTGAAGCTCTAAAAACCACCTTTAAGTGCCTTTTGTAGCTGCATGAAGGCCTCTAGCTTCCTTAAAGCTTCAGTGCTCTGCTTGAGCTCTGGAAATACAAGGCTAATAGTTAAGGTAGAAAACTTGGCCGTCTTGGTAGTGCTGTGTAGACATAAAAGCTGGGACTTGAATCCTGAGAAATGACATGAACCATTTAATCTACCCATTTTCTGTCTGTCTTGTTCAAAATAAATAAGCCAATTTTTCTTGCAGCATCTGGCTACTCCATTTCAGTCCACCAGTTAGGTTGAAGAACCTCCTCCTCTTCAAAAGGAAGCAAGCGGGGAGAAGCTGTATGACAACAGCCAGAGCTGGGGAGGGAGCCCTCCCGACCAAGAAATTGCTCTGGGTCCTTGCCACCAGGATGGGTTCTTTACAGTGGTACTTCAATTTATCACTTGTGAAAAAAAAACAAAACAAAACAAAAAACAGCATAACATGTAAACTGTGCAGCTTCCTTTCTCAGAGCACCTATTCAAATGATGATCTTAACTACTTACAGTTGTCATTTCTCATCTGAGAAATCCACTTGAATCTATTTCTACAGGCAGATGGTGGAGGTACCTGCATGTAGCATAGTTTCATGGCAAAAAAAAAAAAAATGTTTTTTGACAACGTTGCAGACTATTTCTCTTTCCAAAAAACCTGCTGTTTTAAAAACACTCGTGATCTAGAAGACTGCTTGTACTTTTAAAAGATCATTAGGAGAACTTGTCAACAGCAAGTGTGAAAAAAGAAGGAATGCAAGGAATAGATGGCTATCTCTGTCCTCTCGTTTGGTATCTGGAGGAGATTGACACTGTAAGATGTTAGGGTTGGGCTCAAATTTGTGATATATGATCTCATACCAATGCAGAAACGAAACTCAAGAGACTGAAGCAAAATGTTTAGATATAGTGTAAGTCCAAAATTATTTTCACGCCGAATTTTTCAGAAGCGGGCTTGGTTGTTGTTAAGTTTCTTGTGCCCACTAGATGTCAGCAATGTATGCTGTTCCAATTAAAACGACTTTATCGTTGCTTAAGAGACTGGAAGATTTGTTAAAATTTGTGGTGGTGGAGGGTTCAGTGTTTGTTGCTAAATGGGCAGGTATCAGATGAAACCATGGCAGGCAGAGGAGTGTTGCACAGACTAAAAGCAAGTTATTATTGTTTTGACTAAGAAAGTGACTCTTCTCCTCTGTTAAGTCTCTGTCGCATAAACTTTTCCACCTCTTCTCTAATTCTTTCCCAGGACATTCAGTAATTAATGACAAATGTGATTTCCTACGTACCCCTGATCATCCAGAATTGGCTGGGGCAGCTTATGTACAAGTTTGAAAAGCATTCATGCACTGCACTGTTACTGATTTTTACCTTTGCTGTCTACAGGGACTGGATAAATATATTAACTGGCTGCAGCATTGACAGGGCAAAACCTATATAAAGAAGTATGCAGTACAGCCTGGGTCTCCTAAACAGTGAAGCTCTAGTCTTGGATAAGTTCTTTTTGCTACATCCTTCAGAGATTAAGAATGGCTTGAGGAGATGCAATGAGATTTCATTATCTCAATTTTCCAAGTAGTTTCCCTTTGATTTAAAGGAAAGTATCATTAAGCTTAAGGGTAGTAAAGGACTTTTAAATATGGACAGGAATATTAAATCCTAAGCATTTTTATTTGAAGGACCAAAAAGGAGAAGGAAAAAGGCAGAATTACCCTCTTCCATAAATTTATTAAATTTCTCTTGGTGAAGACTTTTTCTTTAGCGAAGGACAAAGAGGTCATCTTCCTGAAGGACTCATCTAGAACACAGGAGATGTGGGTTTACTTCAACTTCTTTTATACGACTTTGGGAACAAGGTTCAAGAAGGAGACTTTAAATACAGAAATTTAGCAAGGACCTATTTGAGGAAACAGAGCGCTTAGACCACTTTTTAAAATTTAATTTTTCTTCCTGGCCTAACTAGTTCAGATCAGGTCTGTCTCTTAATCTTTGGCTCTCCTTGAAGCAATCATAGCTATTCTTCACTTCTTTTCTCTCCTACCAAAAGAAAATTATTTAACGTTATATTTAACATTAACATTACTGTTGTGTTGCGAAGCCCATTCATCTATGCAGGATGCTTACTAGTGCTTACTATGCCATGCAATTATGCCATATGTCCTGACTACTCTCAAAGAGACATTTTTTTTCCTCTCTTGATTGTTCTTGTTCACTCCTTTAAGAGCTGCTGCAGGGCTTCATTTTGTGGAGATTTTGAAGAAAATGGACTCCTCTTCTGTACGCTCCTTTCTAGAAAAAAAGATGATGTAGGTACTTCTGTTAGACCACATTTCTAGCCTGTACTGTATTTTTTCCTGTACTGGTTTCACATGCGTTGATAGAGAAAATTGAGTCCTATCCAGTACAGTAGATCACTTTTTAAAAATATTTTGCATACCACTGACCTTCTTGTGTCCTTAGAAGCAGGTAAGGCTGTAGTGCCTCTGGCAGCACTTTTCTCTCATGCATCAATAGCAAGCCTGCAATTGCAGAAGCCCTTGGCAATTTGAATTGGTAATATAGGCTTGGTATATAAATCCACAGCCACCCAAAAGAACAACCTTTAATAACTTTCTGCAACTACGTCATCTTCTGTTATAATTTCTGTAAATATATTTCACGTTGTTTCTGGGATTGGTTAGTTCTCATGCATGGACGTTGCGTGCTTTGTGTCATTTTTTTATATGATTCTCAAGAAAAGATTGATCAGGTGCTCTTAGGAGCATGTCTGCCATAGCAGGTAACTTTGCAGTTTATGTAGTGCTGATGAACCTCACTATAACAGCTGAAAGAGGCCTGTTTTCTTGAGGTGTATTTCTTCTTTTTGCCAGAACTGGTCTCCACTGAATATGCCTCTGTGCCTGTTCGCAGTAACAGTCTATTTCAAAAAGTATTCTGAGGGCATATGTCACTCACACCCAAAGTTCGTCATATTCTTGCACATATACTGTGCCTTATGTTGCCTTTTGAGGTGTTCGTAGACAACTTTCTCTGTCTTCTGGTGTAAAAGCACACAAGGATGATAGCTTCACTTTAAGCATTTTAAAGCCTTAAAAAAAATGTCCCTGCTCAGGAGGACATTCCAGCTCTTTTTCTCTTTACGAGGACATGGAGATGAGAACAGGCTGACAAAATTGATATGAACATCCCTTCAGAGTTCAGCATGCCTGCATGCCTCTGCATTAGTTGTATCTTATTTTCAGTCTTTCTCCCAGCAGTATTATTTATATGACCTTCAAGTTATCTTCCAAATTTCAGTTCTGCTCTCTGAGCCCTATTGAATGCTTTCTGCAGCCTTTCATTCTGTTCTTCTCCTTTCGGGACATTGTCAATAGACATTTTGCCCTGTATTCCTTCAGGGAGCTGTGATACCTTCTTCTAGAGGGGCAAAAGTACCAAGAACAGACTTTAAACCACAGAGTAGTCTGTAACTGTATTTGCTCTTATATGATGTATTGGAAATGCATATTGAACTCTCCTTATCTAGGTGAATGTGCCAGAACCACCAAAAATTGTTTAAAAATATTGAGCTTCAGTCATAATAAGAATGTCCTGCTAGTTACATGCAATTATATTTATCAAATATTTCAAGTCCTAAATATTTACTTCAATGACTTACTACTTCTCCATGCTACAGCTGGTAAATTCAGTTAGTTATTAAATATGGTTAGTAAAATTTTTAAAGCTTTTATAGAGTTAATGACAAAGCATATCCCTGGTTACATGAATTGCTGGGCAGTGGAGAGCTTAAAAGCTACCTGTCCAACGAAAGATATCTGAGAATTCATTTTGTGTACAATTTTTCTAACTCCTTTATTGTACGCATTCTCTAAATTAAATCCAGAACTAAGCACCATTTAAAAAAAATAAAATAAGCGATATTAGCTTTTTGTTCCCAGACTCTTAAGCTGTGATTTTGTTTTGTTTTCTCAGTTTAAAATAAAATGATTCCCATAGTAGAAATTGGGTCCTTCATAACAATTCTCAATTTTTCCATTTTTTTTTTCCACAAAATTCTGGGGTTTTTTTCAGACTCTGGGTTCATCTGATTGTAATTTGCTTCTCATGAAAGAGTCAAACTGGGTGTTCCACCTCTTGCAGTTGGAGTACCCCAATAGAAGTCTGCCCTGCCACCTGTACTGCCTCCTGCTGTACAGCATCAATCTCTTTGCTGGGTGGGCATCACTGCACATGCTTTCAAATGTGCAAAACTAATTAATTTTCTTCCAGTGTTTTCCAAAGGCTGGAGATAATCACACTCTCATGTCTTCCACACTTTTTCACTTTGTCAGTTCCTAGCCACAACTGGCTTTGTGAGATACCTTCTGAAGTTCTTTGCTCTGTGGTAACTCTTATTTTTCAGTTTCCTTTCTCACAGGTGCTTGTCATTGTGTGTTTTCATTCTCTGCTGAAGGAGCCAACAGCTTGACAACCTTTCCTGTGGTAAAGCCTGTCCCCTTAGCCATCTGGTCGCACTGTGAATCTCTGATATGTGATTAAGTGATTTGTCGCATCTGACTTAATTTAGTCACAAATACATAGCTGTAAAACATTAAAAGGGCTTTTCTGTTACTGAACTTCCAGCAGTTTCCTTTCTTTTAGAAGAGAGTTATTTCTGAAACTTGTTTCTGCTGGTGTCATGGTGCCGCTGGCACTGACTCCCTAAGCTGGCTGGCAAGTGAGCCTGTTGCAGGGATGAGTCACTCCATCTCCTCTGTGAATCTCAGCTCCACCTGCAGCTCGGCTGGTGAGCAGTCGCTGCTGCCCACAAGGCAAGTCCAAGTTCACCCTGTCCCTCTCCTACAGTCCCCCAGTACCTACAGGCCGAGACCTTCAGCTCATTTTGTAGGGGTTTGTAGGTACTGTTGTGGGAAGCAGTGTGAGAGCTTACATAGGGATCCCTTTGCTCTCACAGTATGCAGATACTGTTAACCTTCCCTGACCCGACACTGACTATAGATTTGTGAAGTGATTCACTCATGAGTGTAAAAACAATTCCTGTATTGTTTGGCTAAAACCGTTGGTGCACAAAATATTTATGAGTGCAGTATGCGTACACCAGGGGAAAATGGTTTAATAGGTTACAGTGGTGTACAATGGGGAGAATGAATTCAGCAGCATGTGATTAACTGTGTAAAAAAAGAAATACAGCTTGTCTGCAAGGCTTCTTTGTAAGTTACAGCACTTTCCCTGTTATAATAGAGAAGTCTTTTTAGAAAGGTAATTAAAAATTTATCTGTAATGATATTTCTTTGGAAAGGCTTGAAAATGTTTGAGTGCTAAGATTATTGAAGACGTACTGGAAAAAGAAAACCATATTATTTTAAAGGAGAGATTTCTTTTGAGCAGTCTTCATGGACTCCTTTTCTGCAAATGTTAAGTGCTCGCATTCTGGTTTTCTTAAACACCTTTTAATATCTTTGCATGGCATCACGACACAGCCATAAATTAAGATATTAAACTGCACCTTTCTGCAATTATTACATGGAAAATATTTGTTGTGTAAACCTTACCTGGTTACGCTGCCATAGAAATTTGTATTTTAACTTAAACTCTCTTGAAAAGTTGCCAATAGGCTTTCAGACCTACTGTGAATGAAGTGGTTTGTTCTTCATAAACCTCTTTTTTTTTCCTTCCTTTTGCTGTGCCATACTACCTCCGCCCACTTCACTTCATATGTATATATTAATCTTATGAATTAACAATTACAACCTAAGTATGCAGCAAATTAATGGCTTCTTCACAAAATGTCTTTCCAGAATTATAGAATCATAGAATTCTTTTGGTTGGAAGAGACCTTTAAGATCAAGTCCAACCATTAACCCAGCACTTCTGGTCCCTAAGCACCACATCTATGCATCTTCTAAAATACGTTCAGGGATGATGACTCCACCATTTCCCTGGGAAGCCTGTTCCAGTGCTTGACAACCCTTTCTTTGAAGAAATGTTTCCTAACATCCAACCTAACCTTCCCCTGACACAACTTGAGGTTGTTTTCTCTTGTCCTGCTGACAAGAATGGATACAGAATGCAAGAGTCAATCACACAATAGATGTGATGGAGGTGCCTGGGGCTGGGGCTGCCTTGGTGCCCCTGGCTGACCTTGGCCAGTGTTAGATGACCGTGTGTTATCTCCTACCTCCCTTGTGCCATAAAGCCCATGATAGTATGATACCAATGTCTCTCAAAGGAGACGTGGCGTTTCTAAATGGCAGAATTACCATCTCCACTACAATCACTATTGATATCCTCTGTGAATACAGTGAGATACACAAAGCCGGTAGATATTGGAGACACGTAGAGGAATAGTGGCATATCCTTTCCCCTGTTTGCAAACAAATGCACAGTCCCTGATAAGAACTCGGTGCCAGAGTGAGATAATTAGCTGTAGCAAAACTGAAGGTTTAATGGAGCACTTGCTAGAGATTTGCAGAGTTGTCTGGATCTTCCTGTCCCTGATAAAGGAAAAAACATTTCTCAAGGACAGCACACTAAAGGAAAAGGTTAGTGGACTTGTATCTGCCAGATACTTGCCAGTCTCTTTTCTGAGCCCAGCTATCCTTTTGGTCTCTACAATAGGCTTTTTTATTCTTATGAATTTTTTTAAAATTCATAAGAATGTATACCTTTGTAATCATTCTAAACATGAAACCTGTTACTATCACTAGATTTTCCATAATTTTGTATTCTCATTATAACAAAGCAGCCCTTCCTTGCTTTCCCTGTTCATTAAGAAGTTTGTGAAACTCCACAATGCACTTTCACCTCTCATTGTCCAAAATGACAATCAGCTAAAGCAAAACTGCAAATGTTAGAAAGTGCAGGGTCAAATGCAGTTGTGTAACAGTAAAAACACAGCTCTCTTTGGTATTTCTCAAGCTTTGTGGCTGCAGAAACAGCCACTGACAGTTGAACAAGCTGCCTCTGCCTTCCAGCAGTGACCTGTATGGTAGGGCCACAGGGGGATGCCCATGCCATGCAGTGGCTGCACAGCAGTCTTCTCCTGCATCTGATGAAAGGGGCAGAGAATTGGAGAGGGAAACATACTGTGAACCACCAGCTATGACCAGTCAGTGAGCAGTGTGAGGCTGGAGTGCCCTTAATGGGGACCTTTGAAGGGCTGCTTGCAGCTAACATGAGAAGATGTAGAAGGATCAGCTGTCACTGTAGATGTGACAGGAGGAAGAAATGACATGGAGGAGGAACACTCGTTACCTGAAGGCTGACTGAAGTGCTGAAATTGAAGAAATGCTGTTTTCTTGTACAAAACCAACATTGCGGGCTTTTTATTAAGTCTGGTTTTAGCAAGAACCTGTGTTCAAATGAAACGTACTTGCTGCTTTGTAATAGTGTTCATGACTGTTTCAAAAGCCTGTATCTTCTGTCAGATGCATGGAATCTAAATAGCAGTGGTGCATTTCCACAACAGAGAATCATGAGATCTTAATGGAATTCGTTTGTTAGGGCTGGCAGCTGTCACTGCGGTTGACATTAGATTGTCATCTCTTTGGGAAAAAATGCAGTTTATTCATCTTGGAGGAAGGAAGAAAATTATAGAATTGGATTTTCTTCAGGTGTAAATAAATAAAAAGATCAAGTTAAACTCCATGGCTGACAGGAACGTTATAGAGGCCTGTAGCACCTTATTCTGCCTCCCTTAATCTCTGCAGCTCTCGGCATGACGGGAAACAGTTATTTAAATGATCATGAGGTTTGGATTCTCATTCCAGTGATTCTACAATATATTTATTGCTATCTTCTAAAGCATTTTCCTTTCTCTGTAGAATGATTTCAGATATCGTGTTTTTAACTGATGATCTGATGGCTTGAAAGAACCATCACTATTTACTAACGGGCTTTAAAGGGAAAGATATGGAAGCCAGGTTAGGCCAGCAGTCCTCAAAAGCCCCCTACTCTGTCCCTGTGATAAAAGACCTTACATTAAACAAACTGAGAAAGGCTCTTTCCCAAGCCTCCTCTGCCAGAGGTCAGTAAGTGCTCTACAGGGGGAAGGGGAGAGTTACTCAACAGAATAGGCTGAAAATATTGAGCTCATTGCATTGTTAAAATGGGATTTCTCCTATCTAGTGATATGATGTGTGCCTTCTGCCACCCAAAGCTAACTGAAATGAGGTCAAGAAGCAAAATTAGAATCTATCATGCTCAAAGTAAAACTCTGATCCTAAAAAGGGTGCTAAGAAGGAACAATTATTTCACTGACTTCCATGGTGCGTGATGAAGGCAAATGTAAGAAACCGTCTATGGATATTTTCCTATTGGAAAAAACACACCTGTATTTGGACACATTTTACTGTTTTCTAAACCACCTGGTACTACTATTTTAATGTGGCAAAGCAAAAGATCATTAAAGGACACCCTTTTACTATAAGAGAAGTGATTTTTAAGGACTCCATTAGCCAGAGGTGAGAGATATTACTAGAAATGCTGCAGTTAAGTTTGAGGAGGAGAGACTGACTCCTTTCCTCTTCTCGGCCCTTGGATAAAGCAAACCTCTGGATTCATAGCTTTATGCCACATTGAGCCAGGAGGAGCCTGTGCTGGTCCTGGGAAAAAGCAGGCAGTGGCCTCACCACCAACACTGACCAGCATACTGAGCTCACCATTGATAGACCAACGGATGGGAAAATTGAAAATGAGACTGACAACAGGGTTGTCATTCCAGGTATTGAGTGGGGAGCAGGGAGCTAAGCCTATTGCCCCTGGCAGTTTGCAGAGACGGGAGAAGAGATTTGGGCGCTCAGATGTCTGGATGCCTGTGGTCAACTGGGGAGCCGTGGACTCCAGCCTGTCCCTAGTAAAGTTTCTTGTACTCCTGCATTGCACAACATGCCGCAGAGCCCTGACATGGCCGCAGCGTGCTGCCGGAGCCAGGGGCAGGCTCAGCAGTGCGCTGATGGAGAGCTATATCACCCACTTTGTGGGTGCCAAGGAGAGTCCACGGGTTTTTTTTGCTGTTGCCACTGCCACACATCCCACCTAAGCTAATATAGGTGACTTTTCCGAGATTCAGATTCCATCATTAGCTGAATCTTAAAAGGTCTTCCTGAATATGGCAGGAACTAAAACGAGCACTGAAAGTGGAATAAGTTTGCGGTCCCTGAAACAGGCTGGTGGTCTTTCTCCTGTGCTTCCAGCTGAGCCAAACTGTGGGAGAGCGCCCCTGCATAATGCTGTGCAAGTCTTTGGCTGCCAGAAAGGTAATGGTTTGTTTGTGTTATGATTGCTATTCAGTGTAAATATGAATGCTTTCAAGCAGATTTCTTTGCAGCATAAATTTTCTTTTTAGTCAGTGTGAAATAGTCCAGCAACAGCAGGATCTAGCTAAGGGGAAGGTGTTGCAAAGTAGTAGTTAATTAGTCTAATTGAAACAACGTTGGGCTTGATGGCTCCTGGATCTGGTGGTGGTGGACAGAGCTGACACAGCTGATGATTATGTTCCTCGGAGTGTGCTTTGTTCAGCTTGAGAGTCAAAGTGTGCATGCTGGTCTTCCTGGGTTGTGGCTTGGAGAGCTTGTCTCCAGTATGCTGTAAGTCCTTGGGTCTGTGGACATCAAAAGGTCTCTGCATTTTTTGTGCTTCACTGAACCTGGTGGAGTTTACTGAGCTGCAGGAATCTGAATCCTTCTATGAATCTCAGGAGAAGGTACGAGGGCAGCTGGGCAACGTCACCAGTGTTCCCTCGCCAAGGTTTTTTGTGACTCTGGTCTTCTGCTGCTTGTTTTAGGCTCTCAAAGCCTGAATGAAATCCTCTGAGTATGAAAGTTCTCGAGGAGGTGTGTATATGATCGTGTGCACACGTGTAGTCATGTATTTATGCACGCATGTAAAGCTGTGTGTCAGTATATGTAAACACACACTGTGAACACAGGATTTTTAATCACTCAAAGTTCTGAAAGGTCTTCTGCTACAGTGCTGTTATGACTGAAAAATATTATATTTGCCTCTGGAGCATGAAGTGATATCCTGCTTTCCTGAACTGGACATCTCATCAAAGGGTAAGGTAATTTATTTATTTATTCTCCCTTCCTAAGAGGAAAACGTTTCCTCTGATAGGAAGTCATAGGATGGCTTAATGATTTGCCTCTTTAAAAATGTTATAATTTCAAGGAAGTGAAAGTTAGAGAGAGAGGAAGGTAAAACAGGGATGGGAGAGTGATAAAAGCATTATCAATTGTTGGTTCGCTTGCAAGCGCAGAGGGTGTTGGTGCACTCTAGCCAAAATGATAGTGCTTGCATCCTCCTGAACAAGCTTCTGGCGGGTGCCTGGATCCACATGTGCTCTGTGTTGAGCCACGCTGGCTTCAGTTGATTGCTGCAGGGACATAATCACAGAGCCTGTTCATAAGCACAATAGAAAACCACATATTAACGCTCTCATTTCGCTTCATTTCACCTTTCCTAGTTCAGGACCTTGTTCTGGTGGCAGATGTACAAGTCTTGACAAAAACGTTGCTGTAGACTAAACTTTTAAATCATGTGTGCTTCTGAGAGGTGGGATTGGCAACCATCCAGCCCTTTTTGGGGTCATGTCCACACGTTTGTACGTTGCACAGGAGAATGAATCTCAGTGGGATTGCTTAGGCATTATGGCACAGCAAATACTGAATTACAGTTACGCTAACAAGCACAAAAGTGCAATAGATGTGTTTTCACTTGAAATTGAAGCTCAGCAGAGCTCCTGTCTTCAGCAAGCGCATCACACAACTGCTATACAAGTACCAGTCTTTCTGTGGAGAGAAAAGGGAAAATGAATATTCAGCAATTGTTGTAGTTAAGCTGATGCTACTGTGGAATCTGTTCTTTCTCTGAGACTTATTCTTTCAAATGCAAATTTTTAAAAAGCAGAGAAAACAAGAGATGACAATCAACCTTTTTCTCCAGGGTAGGAAGAACTTTTTAAAAAATAATTTTTTTAACCTCTCTTCTCTCTAAGAATTTTTTCTGTGGAAACACTAGTAATATTTATGGGGAAAGGTTGTACAGAAGTGTATGTGTATCTGGAAACAAATTAGTTGAACTAGGATGAGAATAACATTTGTTAACTATAGAAAGATATCTAGTCTTTACCATACCACCTCAGCAACTGCTCAAAGATACTTTTCCTCTGAGAAAATCCAGCCAGCCACTCAAACACTTCACCTTGTTGTCAGTCAAAATAAGTGCACTACAGTCTTGATGTCTTGGAGTGATTTTTGTCTTGGAGTTTATCCTATGTCGTCAGCCCATGCCCAGAAGAATGAATTTTATGCCTTCCTATGTCTTTAAACTGAGTCTGAGAAGGGAGAGGAGAAGTTCTGGTTTTTTTTTCTTCTCCCTCAAGGTTACGGGTTTTTTTTCGTTGTTTTGGAAAGTGATAAGGAGGGGGGAGAACGCAGCGCTTCCCTTCCTTCTGGCTTCTCGCGGCGCTCAGCTCGGGCACCTTCGAGAGACGACAGACGGAGTTTTGTTTTTTCTCCTTCTGGGATTTTGGTTTCTTTTTTTTTTCCCTCTTCTGGACTTGAAGCATCAGAACATCGGGCTTCACTGGGAAGTTTCTTCACCAGCCTGCAAGGGGATTTTCCCCGGACGGACACCTTCCCAACTGTGGGAGAAAGAGAGGCCACACCGGAAGAAGGACTTTGTTTCAGGGTTTTTTTTCTTTCTCTCACAGATATCGATTTATTTGTCTAGCATTATTGTCCTTTTCTTGTGTGTTTTTGTTGCCTTGTTAAATAAATAGTTGTGGTTTTTTTTCCATTTTTTTTCTCCTCTTCCTTCACTTTCCTCCGGGGACATTTTCTTTTCCCGAACTTGGTGGGGAGAGGGGCCTGCTTTCCATCAGGGGATATTTCCCCCTCTGAATTTGTCTCAAATCGGGACACTTGAGTTCAGTTCCTCCACTACTCTCTCCCTCCACCTTGCTGACCCTAGCAGGGGGAAACAACCCTAGTAAAAAGTGGTGGTTTCTGCTCAGTGCTGCCTTTCCCTGTCGGGTTTCTCGGCAGTGGAAGGGAAGCATGAACTGGAAGCAGGGAGCCCTGCCAGGGTGCCTGGCTGTGGCAGCTTCATACAGTCTACTTTCTTGTCATACCAAAGATGCCAGGAGCTGTCCATAGGATTACATAAAATGTAACAATTGCACTTACTATACTGACCTAATAAGAATTAGACCTAATCTGTCATATTTCAGTAATGCATTACACAAAGGGACTCCAATTTATCACAGTCTGTCTTCCTGAAAGACAAAAACATGCGCAAGACCTTTCTGTTACAATATATAGAACATAAGGCCCAAAATGGTGGTTAAAAGGGCCTGTTTTGTTATCATCTGGGCTAGCATTGTGTAGAGTATTGTGATAGAGAATAAAGATTCATTAGGCACTAGCGATGTCTTGAGACCCTCTGTTCTGAAAAGAAATTCTCTGTTTATGAGGAAGTATTGAATATGCATGCGTGGAGGTTGCATTTATAAGAGTCACTGCTGCTTCTAGGCATTGAGGAACAAGTTACCTTTCTATCCAAGGGCAGTCTGATGTAAAGCAAAATGTTTCTTAAAGAAATATTTCACAGTAGTTTCTGAATGTGATACGCTTGGTACTGGAAAAAAAAATACAGGCTGTTGCATCATCTGCTGTCAGCGAAAAGAAGAGAGCTGGAGTGTGAGGAGGGACCTGTCTCTTGAGGTATTGCATCCAGCAGTACAGTGAAGTGCTCTGAAGTGATGGAGATCCAAGGGAACGTCATGAATGGTGTGAGCAACTAGGGAGAATAAGCTTCTTCAAACAAGGCAGGGAAACGTCATTCTAGGAGATTACAAACGCAATGGGCCTTGAATCTTTTCCCAAAAAATGGATTAATAAGGGGGAAGAAAGGAAGGTAGGGAATTAGATGTCTATTTCCTGATGTGTATATAGGCCACAGGTCTTCTTTATCCAGTGTAAGCTGAATTGTACTGTTTTGCTAGAAAATAAAACAGAATCATAACACTGGGGTTCCAGTATGGCACTGTGACTTTGCTCAGGTTATATACCACTGTTCCTCTAAAGCATGACTTTATAGAAAGGAAAGGATTTGGAAAGGCAAATGGAGACTTTACTCTTGTGAAGAAGTTTCTATTTCCAAAATATCCTTTTCTACAGCATCCCAAAGAAACCCTAAAAATGGTGACTGAAGTGTTCATCCATCTGCTGGGTGTGCAGGCACAGTGAGTCTGGGCAAAGTGCTGATGTGATTTAGCTGCAAGTCAGCCTTAGCTGCAATTGTCCATCCACTCAATCGCCAAAAGGACGTTCCTGCTTCTGGATTTATCAGAGCCTGCATCTGTCCCTTGCTGCCCAGAAGCAGGGGACTGAAGTCTTTGTCCCTGCCTGTCCTGTGGTTTCCCTCCCACCACTTCCGCTGGACAGAAGGATTTTCTGAAACATCACAAAAGCATCATGGAGTTTCCTCCTTCTCTCTGTGTTTCTGTTTTCTTTCTGACTTTGCTACCTTTCCTTCCTTAATGCCGAGGTCCATTTAGATGTAAGTATGGCCTAGATATTGCACCACGAAAATCAAACCAACAGCCATCTCCAATACTTACTTGTAGCCAAAAGCCAGGACAGAACTGGTGAACTGATAACAATAGAATTCTTGCTCTGTCATTAAAACTGTGATTAAGCATTTCAGTCCAGATCTCCTTGGGCAATTATACAGAAATTTGCTTAATTCAGTCTATTGCCCAGGATCTCCAGGCACACACCAGTAGCCAATTAGTACTCTGTGCCTATTAGCATCCTGAAGCTCGTCCTCTTAGAGATGCAGCCAGCCACCAGAGGAATGCAATGCTTCTCCAAATCTCTTTAACAGTGATATAAAAAGGAATCCGGGGTACTGGGTTCATCTACCTCCCATCACTTGTCTTAAATTCTTTGAGAGATTATTGTGTGTTTTATTACCTATACTGGGTGATTATAGTGATTGAGCTTCATAAAGGTACCTTAAAAAAACCAACAAAACAGAACCACAGAAGAACCCCAGGAACTGCTGTGGGGAAATAGGTGTGAAGACAATTCTCTTTACATAAAAGCAAAGAGGTATAGGACTGAAGGTTAAGATAGGATAGAATGGTTGCAGTCCCTTTTCCATGGATTATAGGTTCTCTCGCTTACAGCTGTTGTGTTGCGGCTCTCCTGCCAGTGGCTCTTGGGAAGACTGCATTTGCTAAATCTGGGGATTGCAGCAGAGGGGGCTATCTCTTGGCTTCCAGAGCCAGATATTGTAAGCATCAATTTTGTATCTGAACTCAGAGAAATTTAAGAGATAGCTGAACATTTAATTAACCTACTTATCTAGGTTACTGGAGTTTTAAGATCAGATCTTTGTTTTGCATATTCTTTTGTTACAGTTGGAGACTGGGTGCCCTGCCCTGTGGCCAGTATTTTTCTATCACTGTGGAGAGGGGAATGCAGGAGGGCTCCCTTACATAAGAAAACTCCATTGTTCTTCGCACCGTAACAACTTGGAAGAAGGAGACTTTCCCTAAAAATTTATTTGTGCCTTGACATACACAGACCAAGTGGAAATATTTTTCCCCAGGGAACTGAGAGTGTTAAGTCTCAGGCACAACTGGGCTGCATTGTGACGAGATTTAAATGCTGTTATAGTACTGTACCACTGTGACTACATTTAAGTAGCTGCTACAAAGCTGTATTTAATGCCCAATTATGTAAGGTATAACTAAACATTTCAAACCATTACGAAGTTCCTGCAGGGCCCCTAAACTCTCCAAAATACACAACTGCTCTTAAAAACATCAAGAACTAATATTCTTGCATTTGTGGGGTTTGTAGTGTGGTGGTTTTTTTGGTTGATGTTTTTTGTTGTTTGTTTTGTTGTGGGGCTTTTTTAACCAGCTGTAGGATGGCTGCCACTGGTTTAATGGGACTTAGTTTCCTGGGAATTTCTATTCATAGTACAAAAGAGAAGGAGCTCAAAGTTTCTCAACAGTAGTTTACAATGTCATTAGTTTCCCTTTGAGACTTCAGGAGACATTTAAAAGCCTATGGGCATTCTAGCGGCAGTTGTACGATGCTGGTGGTAAAAGTCACACAAACCTTAGTTGACTATAAAGTGACCAACATCTAGAAAGGTGTTACTCTTTCTACTTGGGTTGGTAAGCCTACAGTCATATCCTGAACTAATCTGCACTCTGTATTTATCATCCGTTTGCCATGATTCTCTCCTTGGTGCAAGATGGAAGGGCTTCTCCTGAGTCCTCCAAATTCAATTGTACAGAGAACTGGAGACTTGCCCGAGCTTTGACCCAGAATTCAGATGCAGCTCAGTGATTACCCATGCTTCCAAGGTTTGTCTGGCACTTTGACTACAAAACCAGAACTCAAGATAAAAACTGTACTAGGTGGCTTCTCATGTACATTTGTGTTACAGTTTAGGGTCAGGGCAGCCCCAAAACATAGCAGACTCTCTCTGTTAACCCCCTTTCCTCCCCAAAGGGGAAGAGAAAAAGAATAAGTAAGAGACACTTATCAATTAGAAAAGGAAACTAGAACAGCTTTAATGAAAATGGAAAATATACAAATATATACCTAGTATCGAACCCAAACTCCCCTGATGGCAAGTATGTCACCATCACCACCGATGTTGTAGAGCAGGCACCGGGAAAGTCCCAGACAGGGCCCAGCAGCAGATGGGAACCGTGTTCAGGAGATGAATTCTGGTACTGGATTCAGGAACACTCCAATCAGGTTTGAATGCAGAACGAACAGAGCCCTCTTTGGATTCCAGCCATTGAAGGAACAGGGAAGAATCCGAGCAAGGACCCAGAGCAAGAGCCCCCAGCAGCCGAATGTGACATCTATGGGATGGAGTACCCCCTTGGTCAGTTTAAGGACACCCATCTGTCTGGTCCTCCCTGCAGGTGCAGCTTTTCATTTCTGCACCCCTCAATGTGGTACACAGGATCTAGCAGTGGCCTTTATCTGCACACCGGTCCCTGGTGCTAACTCTAAACATTGGGTGTTATCACTGCCAGAAGCAGCCACTGCCTGTGAAAACGTGCTGCTAACTTCAGAAAATGCAGTTAGTTAAAGGAACTGAGCTGAAAAGTAGAAATCACTGAACAGAATTGTTCTATTCTAACTCAAACCAGGACAATTTGTTGAATTTCCCTGGATGTTTAGACAATGTTCGGATTTCTAAAATTCTGTATGAAGAACAAAATTATATAAGTGCTCAAGTAGTCTCTTTATAACATTGGAACAAAATTACTCCATCTTATTGTGAACATTTCTAAGATCTTTGCTTTTCAGTTTGTTTTCAGAATAAAACCACACTTTGAAGTCCAATGATTACCCCAGGGAGAGGGAAACTCCCTTTTCAGTCAGCTCTGCAGAGAATGATTCTCTTAGAGCCTTGGAACCAACTCCCTCTTGTCACAGATGCAGACATAAAAGCAAAGTTGGTAGAGATAAATTCATCATTTCATGGTCCTCTAATTCTTAAAGGAAATCTCTTCTGTCCCCTCCAGCTACTTCTCCAAACTTGCTAAAATTAAAGCTCTTTGTAAATAGAGTATCAGCCAGGAAGTCTTCAGTTTGCTGACCTTATTTTTTCTCTGTGCCGTGACCAGAGAAGCAGGGCTGGGGTAGATGAAGGCTGCTGCTCTGGGCTCTTCTCCCTGTTTGTTCTCTGGGAAGGCTTTTGCAGGTTTGTAAATGAGAAGTCATGAGCCAAAAGCACAAACATACTTGGATGACATACAGAAGAGTTTGAAAGCAGTGTTCTTGAAAAATGATTCATTGTACTTCTAACACCCATCATATCCCAAGCAGTAGTGTGCCATCATGACTTTCCCTTCTTAGTACCTATTAAAGAGAATCCCTGGGCTAATCCTTCAGAGATAATGAGCAGAATGATGGTAGTCATAGAAACTGCTACTTAAATATCTGTGTTTTGCACAAACTCCAGAGTATGCCTAATTATGCAAGTGATGAAAATCTGTTTCAGCCCTGTTTGAAGCACAGTCATTTTCTTATCTTTAAGCAAGTTTGCTGTTTAAAAATGGTATACCCACATCTGTTCTTTAGCTGGGCTTGTTGGTAGTGAAATTAAGGGGAATTTCTAAACACAGTGCTTGCCAACTATCGGTAAATTATTGGCCTCTTGTATAAATCCTATTCAAGGACAGAAAAATAATTGAGGTGGTCATAGAAATAGGTGCCTCATATTTATGATAACATAAATAGGCTCTGTTGAACAGGTCCCACGTTCAATGCATTGTGTTTGAAAATGCATTTGCCAGTGAGGATTCAAATATGTTACTCTGAAAATTGTAGATCTGCTGAGTGTGTGTTCTTGTACCTCAGACCAGGAGAATGGACAGATTTTCATCACACCTGCTAAATTACGTGAATATTAGAGGATGCTACTTGAGGTAAACGAATGTGGTGATCGAGCACATTTAATGAGCCCTTTGCCTACAAGGACTTCAGACCTTTTGGGCTCTTGCTGAGTTTAAATTCTCTTGTGTAGCACAACACAACTGGCAGACTTCTAAGCACAGTTTTATATCGATGTCCCCATGCCAGGAGGACAAGGGAGAGATCAACAAACTGGAAAGAACCAAGCAGAGTGTGTCAGAGGGCCATAGCATGGAATGTACTGGGAGAGGCTGAGGGAAGGAGGCTAGTTCAGCCTGGAGAAAGGAAGTTATGGAAGAGGCTAGTTGCTGTCTCCCATTGCTTGACAGGGTATTGCAGATGCGATGCAGCCAGACTCTTCTCAAGGGTGCAGAGCAAAAGGATAAGAAGCAGTTGTCACAAATTGTGGAAGGCAAAAAAATTTTTGGAGGTAACCACTTGTGCTGTGCTGAAATTCTTAAGCACTGGAACAAGTGCTCAGAGGGCTCTCAGTTCTGGGAACTTTCAAAACACAACTAAATCAAGCCCTGCACAACCTGGTCTGTTTTTGAAGCTAGCCTTGCTTTGTATCAGAGGTTGAACTACAAGATCTCCAAATGAATAGCCTGCATTTTTTTGTGATTCTGTAAAAATCAGGCAAGAAATAAGGAATTTACTTCAAGTCACACAACAAACTTGTGTCCAAGTTGGGGAAAGAGAACATGCATCCCCTCATTTCAAATCATCATTGCACTGAGTAGCCTGTATCGCTTTTCTGACACAAGAAGATTTCCCTGATGAGCCTTACTTCAGAGTATTTATGATCTAATTTAGCAAACAGCTTTTTGTTCCCTCTTGTAAAAATAAATAAAGGGATGAGGGAGGATATTTAAACTTTGCTGCTTTCAAGTGTAACCTAAAGAAGTGGTGCTTTTAAGCCCTGTGCTTTTCCTTATGGCTTTTATTGTGGAACTGTGTCTGTGTTGAGTAGGAGCCACCCTATGTTCTATGAGGGTCTTCCTTTTCTCCAAAGACATTTTTCTTCAGAAATATTAATGGTTAAGGTGCATCTGAATTCCTGGAAGTTGTATTTCAAAACACAAATAGTAAGTATATTCAAATGTTAGTATTTTCTGGCATATTCCATGTCTTGCTTACCTCTAATGATGCTATGGAAGCTTTCATCAGCAGTCAGGAAATCTTTCTTTTTCCTGTGCTTCTTGAGGTGGCTGGTGTTAACTGTTGTTGCTGAATTTTACTCTGAATGGGATCTTCTAGATGTCAATGTAAACTTCAACAAAGTGTTGGGTATCTGTGGGGGATTGGTTTTTTTGTTATATTAAAATATTTCATACATACATCCCCATGAATCTGGGTTAGTAATTAATAATATTATTAGAATTTATGAAGACATCTGGTAATAAAGCTGTAACATCTCTAAGACTCAGAGGGTAGGGAAGAAATCAACAAGACCTGATCTGTATTGACTTTATTAATTTTAATGTCAGGTTCCTGCAGATGTTTCGCATGAGCTACATTTGCTGAATTCTCCTTTCACCTACAGTACAAAATGTGTTTATTACTGCCCAATCCCTTTTAGCTGACATAATAATTCTTACCCAACCATCTGTGCTCATCAGCTTCAGGAAATATAACGCAGGTTTGCTTTCTCAACCTTGGCAAAGCTTTTGGCTGCGCTACAGTGTACCGTAAAAAAAATTAATTAAAAATCTAAAAGAAGAAAGAAGTAACTTGCTTATTGCCTACAGCTCTGTGATCAGGCTGCAATCCTTGAAGTATTTGCTTGTCTCTAGTAAAGGTCTCAGTCCTGGAGAGAGAGTGGTACCATGCACAGCTGTAAGCCTGTGAGCAAGGAAAGGTGGTGGCAAATCTGGCCCTTGTGCAAGACCAGGGACAGGCCAGATCTCTCTATCTCTCAACGTGCCTGCCCTGCTCCAGCTCTGGAGGTGCCATGTAAGGTCAGCACACTTGCTTTACTGCAAGGCTTTCAGCTTTCTGCAGCATTTAGAAATCTAACACCAGAGTTTAACTGTTTTGAAGGGATCCATTGCTTCTTGGGGCCCATCTTCCCACAAACACTTTTGCTCCTGCTAACTCTTTTTAGTTTAGAATACCCATTCCTTAAACACTTTGAACAGTTGTAGCTTGCAAGAATGCTAAATTTCTTCCCAGGACCACTATTCCAGCAACTGGAAGACACTGTTAAATGTCTTCTTGCAGGAAGGGTACATTTTGTACCGACCATATGCTTTTGGGTAGAGACATAGGGCAGCTATCTTGGATAACATCACCCTGTACTGCAGGTTCAAAAGTTATTCAAGACCAAGATTTTCATTGGTCTGTCTTGCCTGAGACTGTTTAGAATAAAGTCTTTCCTGCTGAGAATCTAAATACCATGAGATGACCCAGAGATTACTGACCTTGTGATTTTACTGCAGAGTAAATACTAGGGAAATGGCAGATATAAGGTGTGAAGTCTAAAAAAACTAGGCATAGCTTACTTTAGACATCACGCAGCTTTCTTTTGGTAAAAGGTGGAGGGCAAGGCTTGATTTCTTTCTTTCGTTTTTTTTTTATTCCCCTCCACGGGATTTCAATAAAATTAAATCCTAAAGGTGAAAGTGTTGTTTGGGTATTTTTTTAATTATTTTTTTTTAATTGTCTTTGTTTTATTTCTCAATGGGTAGCATGCATATGTTTTCAGTTATCTCAATTTACCAGGAGCGGCATAGATACCCATGGCATCTATGACATTCTAATGTTGAGTTGTTTTAATGATATGCATAGTCTCTTTGATGCTTAGACAAATGTAAAGCAAGGGGAATAGATTTAAGCCTGCTCTTTCATGGGAAACCACCCTTCATTTTGGGGCAAACTCCTCCGGGATCAATTCAATCCAATCTAGATAAATTACATGGGAGCAGCCATATGAAAAAATAGCTTTCTAATGGGCTTCACCAGTTGCTGAGTATTCTGATTAAACTACAGTCTATTCCCTCTGAGAGGAAACAGTGCTGCTTCTCTGAGCATGAGGACTCTCAGCTCTGTACAGGCACTGACTATCACCTCTTCTGGAGGGCTGCGGGCTAAAACAGCTGTTAAGATTTGCCCTGAAGATGTCTGCAAAATACACTTACCTGCTTAGCTGATTGACAGTATTGCCATTTGCCCCAACTCAACTGGTGAAAATGCTCAAGTGATCCCTCTCTAAATCACTTCAGATTGAGACAGCCAAAGAGCGAGTGGTTCTGAACTGAAGCTATGGAGAGATGTGTTTCTCTGGAGCTATTTGTATCTGTACCTTACTTCAAATGCTGGCCACTGTGCATGTTGCCACCTCTTCTCTACTGCTAGAGGTTACAGTCCTCTTTGCTCTGCCATCAGGCAAAAGCAGCTGGGTTAGGCAGAACTGAGGCTCAGCTCCTCTGAGGTGCTTAATTGTCTTGAATGTTTAATTGCTTCATTAGGCATTTGCTATTCATCAACCACCTACCCAGCTGCCACCTAATCTGCTGCTGTTGAGCACTGATACAGCCACCTACACTGTGACTGTCAGCAGTTTTAGCACTAACATAATCTCTGAAGACTTCATCTGAGGTTGTAAAGATACCTCCCAACTGCAAATGATCACACTGGTGTCCCCAGAGAAAATGAAAACAAAGATGGTCAGCCAGACCTTCAGCTTCTCTTGAGAAGCTTATAGGACGGGTTATGTCCGAACTACTGTGCTGACTAGGGTGAGATGTTTCTGCTGTCTCCCTCCATACAAGTGGATGCCTTAATCCCATGCCCAGCAGTGACCTGCCTTTCCTCTGACTGCACAAAACAACTTCTGACTAGCACTCAAATGACTTTCTCTGATCATTAGAGGAATTGAAGTTATATTTAGGCTGTTGACTGTACACTGATGTTCCCAGTGAAGCAGAAAATCATAAAGTTGTTGCCTTATCTGTACAGTCTACCTGGAAGCAGAATGTGAGACCTACATCCTTTGAAAGTCAAAATTTAATAGTGGTGCAACTCCACTGATGAAGGACAAGAGAAGAACTCAGGGACAGAATCTAATTCCTTGAATCCTCCTCTTTTTAAGTGTTTTGATAAAAAGGTAAGGATGTGAAAAGGAACAAAACAGACCTAAAATTTTTGAAGTCCTAACTTCCTGGTAACTTCTCTGTCAGTTGATGCATGTGAGGTAACTTGAAATGCACTTCATTATTTGTAAGAAATGACCTGAAACTTAGTAATTTATATCTTGCCTCTTTAAGAAAACATTTCCCAATGCTAGAAGGAAGAGCACATTTTTTTCCCCAGGCTATTATAAGTCTCTCATCATTCCATGTATGACAAGCCACCAATGCAACAATGCCCAATTACAATACACAGGAGGGTTTTGTAAACTCATTGGCTGGTAGCTTTTTTGTTGGGGTTTTATTTTTAGAGGTACAACACCAAATCCTGGTTTACTTACTTTTCTTGAGCAAAAATGAAAAGAGAGATACTGAACTGGAGGAATCCACTTTAATAGTGGTATTTTCCCTTCAGAAAGATAATCCTGCATAGTATATGAAATGCAATATTTAACATCTTCTGTTAATATCAATCTGTCTGATAATGTAGCAGTAGTCTTGCAACTTCCTAGACAGCCACAGAGTGCCCGGTGACATTTGTCAGTCTGTACTGGGGATTAATCTAAAAAAAAATAGATACAGCTTAGAGGAAATCAGGAAACCCAAATCATGAGCCTTAAGCTAACATTTACTGAGTATTGTCTCCATGAATAGTTAGGGAATGCTTACGATTGCGACACATTTATTAAAAATTGGCTACTTGCAAGTAGCACTATCTATATTATTTTTTTAAAATATAAATTCCTTTTCTCACAGCTCAGCAATGAGGACAAACCTTTTACCGCAAGGAATTGGAAGTGCACAAAGTCTGAGGTGGTTTAAACATCTCAGCATTCCCTTTGCAGCTTGGCTTGATTGCAAGATTTACACAGGACTGTAGGTCTTCTCTATATTTAATGAGTTTTGGAAAAGCTGACTGTGTGAGAGAGCAGCCTGGAAAGGTTAGGCAGCTGACATTTCGGGAGGCAGCAAATAACACAAGTTGATAATGTCAAGGAGCTGGTGCAAACAGTCTTCTGAGGGCTACAGGTGGGTCCCAGATAAATGCTGCAATAACTGGCAACTTCGATTTAAAAATTATGTTTTGGGTAGCAGTATTATTTCCTGTTTGCCTGTGAGACTAGCCAGAAATGTCAGACAGGAATGGTGGTATTTTATGTATGACATTTTTCCTCCTAACTCTTTTCAGAGGTTGTAAAGATCTTCCTGGAGGACAGCCTATATTCCTTTCCTTCCTGTGTTTGCGAGCAGGAGTTGCTCAGAGAACGCAGGTAGAGTCTTAAGGCTCCTAACCTACCTTCCCCACTTGTGCTGACATCTGCTCTCCCTGTGAAAGGAAGAAGGTGCAATACTATGTAAAGTACACCAACTCATTAAAGGCTTGTATGACAGTGCACAGCAGAGCAGCCAGCACATGTCATTAAACATGGTCAGCACTAGTACATTAAGCTGTTTTGGAGAGCCCTGATAAGTATCCGTTACTATGAAAGTCTGACAGACACCACTTTCTTAAGCTATACCGTAGGATTCTGTGTTGAGCACATAATTTTGGTCTTGAAAAATGGTAGTGGAATACCGGCAGGCTTTGAGGTAATTGAACTCAAATATTTGGGATTAACTCTGTCAGTAAGAAGTAAATTCCTGACTGCCTACCTGTTGTATCCAAATGTATTCGCTAGAAGCTGATAGAGACGAGGTAGAGCAGGAGACTTAGACAACGTAAGTCACGAATGGAAGGTGTGTATTCATGAAAGATGATTTCACAGTAGTGGGTCAGAGTTACACCCCCAGAATAAGGAGGTGATACTGCTGTACCTTCATGGGACACCCATCATGGACTGTGTTTGGTTACAGGCCTCCAAAAATCTGCAGCTACTGGATTCTGTTGGCAAGTGTCCTGTGACTTACCATCAGAAAAGACCCCTTACTTTCAGATTCCAGGGATGCAGATTTTCTCAAAGGCACAATTGATAACTAGCCTTTCTGACTGATACTTTGCTTTTGTCCTGTGGTAAAAGTTGTTAGCAAGTTTTGAAGATTATGGCTCGTTATTTGGGGCCACTAGTTTTTATAACTGGCTTCAAGTACAGCAAATGATAAAAAACAGTTTTCATTATGCATATCAGTACTTGTAACTGTAAAGCCTGGCAGCTACTATATTCAAATCACTACGGCCAAATGCTCTTTCATGACAGACAAGTTGCTGTGCTAGTGTTTGTAAACCGCCTCGGCAATTAAGCTCACTGTCTGGAATGGATTGAATGCATACACGAATGCCAGAAATGTGGACACTGCATTTATTTGTCTTAAAGAAAAAAAATATATACATCTCCAGTTAGTATACTTATAAGCAACATTCCTATATAGCTACCATGTAAATGCTGTGATGTATTGCTGGGATGTCAATAGTACAAACAAATTAGAGCGTCTGCTGGTGCTCTGGGAGAGCGTTCTGGATTTGTGAAAAAGCTGGGCTTTGAGTATCAACTTCTAAAAGGAAGAGTTAAATTTCTGCTAGTGCCACAGCATTACCGGGGGGTTAGTTTTGATTTTAGATTGCTGCTATTATTTTGCTTATCAGGCATTACAGACAATCTGGCTTTTTGAATATAAATTAAAAATACAGGGGAAAGATGTAAAGCTCTCCAAGGTTTGTTTCAAGCAGATTCATTGCTTCCTTTCTCTTATAAAGAACAGAAATCACTCTTGTATGGCATTTGGCTCCCATGGTATTTGCTATAGCTGGTATAGGGGAAGCAAGACAAGCAGCAGAACCCCAGAGATACAGGCCTGGGCACCAGCTAATAGGCAGTGTCATCTCATGATCGGACAATAACATGCAGCCACGAATCAATAAAATGCAAGCTCTGCAGGCCCCTGTGGTGTGAGATCTTTGTTTTGTATGTTTGTTAGCTCCTTCAAAAGACATTTCCTTGATTCTCCATGGAGTGATGTGGGAAACCCCAGCAAGACACCTTCACAACAAGCAGGCAGGTTAAGTAGGAAGCTCCAGATCAGGAGGAGTTCCTTGGCTAGTGCTAATGGACCCCTGAGTCATTAAACAACATGCCAAAAGGGCCTTTTTCCTTTCTTGGCATATGTGGTCAGTCCCTTCCATCTAGGCATAAAGTTGCATAAGCTCATTCATCAATCAGTACTTCATTTAAAGCCTTAAAACACTAGCTCTTTGAGAGTGGTTGTTATTGCTGTGACAAAAGCCTAAGACACTTGAACCAGTATTGGCATATTCATACATTTTGTGGGATAACCTCTTGTTTTAACTAGTGTGCGCAATTGTCTGATTAGGATTATACAAAAGAAAACAACTAAATCAAATATGAAGTGGCTTTCTTGATAGGTGTTGTGTACTGTGCAAATTGTGCCTCAGGCTCTGCTGGCTTGCACAGTTTGTCACCTGAAGCAGGTACGTCCCTTTGGCCAACCTATGGTGTTAAAGCTCCAGTCTAGTGAGATCCTAACAACGTGGGGTTTTTTTCCTTTTTTGCGGAGTATCTTGTGATTTCCTTTATGTTCTGGGGAGGTTCTTAGCCCAGACACTGCTCCATCTGGATCAAGCCACTGAAAAACTGAGTTTCTCCACTTTTGTGGAGTCTCCTCCTATTCTGTGGCCTTCTCTTAGCTGAGGGATTAGGTTAGGTTAGACACTTGGAGCTTTTAATTACAGAATTGCGTTGTCGGATGGCCACTTAAATCATGTATATTGGCCTAATTTAGCCTTGCTGGTGATTTTGAAAACTCCTTTTGCCCTCGCATCACAATGTTTTAGGTAAATAGGTATATCAAGGTGTATAGAGTAGATATATATTTGTTAGCTTTCATTTGCTGAAGTTCAAGAACTTTTTCCCAATGAAAGGAGAATTTGTCATGGAAGTATGATGGCACTGCTTTTGAAGGAAAAAAATCCCTCTTGCTCCTGCTCATACAACCAGGGATTTTCCTGCTCTTGAAAACAACCTTTTTTGCTCATTATAGGCCTTGATGGCAAGTCACCATGATGACTCAGCTAGCACATCAGTTGAAATATGGTATAGTAATGAGTTAAATAGATTGTCAAACATAATAATCTAATTTCTGTGACAAGGCAAAGACAGTTTTTGTTTGCTTGTTTGTTTTTGTTATCCTAAGTGCCTAGGATACTCACAAATCATGTCTATGCATCATCTTTTTCTGCTCTGGGGTTGAAGATATGTTGTTGGCTACCTTTCTAAATATGATGCTCTGCAGTTTCTCAGCAAACCTCACTGTAATAGTTCCCTTGAAGGTCAGCTTCTTTGACCTTTCTGGACCCAAGGCTCTCTGACGCCCTTGGTACTGTGCCACTTTTTGCAGGAAACTTACAGTGCTCTGATGGCTAAAGTTGTGTATCAGCCAGACGCAGGAGAATTTTGACTCAGAGGGATGGAGAGCAAGGCTGTAGCCATGTACAGTCTGGACTTGTATGTATATATTAAGGAGTGATATGGTTAAAGCTGTTCAATTCACTGTTACTGAACAGCACGGAGCCTGTGTGGAAAAAAACGGGCTTGTTAACTTTGATACCTGTATTTTTTATCAGCAGTTGCCTGAGTATGTTGCATGCCAGCACAAACTTTAATACTCTTCTGAAAGCACAGGTCTGTGCTCGGAAAGATAAGAATATCTGTTATATTTACAGTCCATGCTTCTTGCATAGCCAGGATCTAAATGTAGAAGAGTCTCCATTCCCCTTGCCTGGATGCAGCTGGCTACACTCTGCTGCCCTGAGCTTGGCACGGCACACAGCTAAACACCTGCAAGTTTAGACCACTATGTCCATGGTCTATGCTTTGTTGTCTTGTCTTAGACCGTGGTCCTAGTGCTGCACACATCCTGGCTGGCTTGAAGCCTGGGCCCACCTTGGGAAGTGCCTGACCTGACAATGACATTTTTTGTTGTTGTTTTATTTTGGAGGTAACATTTCAAGAGCCAAATTTGATTCCTCAGCTTATGACTTGTTTGAAGTGGTAGGAAAGTAGACGTGCTTGTTGCTACATTTTTTTATCCAGGTAGCAAATGTATATTTCCCCCCCAGTGTTTGTTTGTAGAGATTCTACTGTTACAGCTGTGAAACTATTTTAATTCTTAATATCTGAATAGATCTCCATGAATAACATGATGATAAAATTGAAATTGCTGCCTTATGAAATATTGTAGTTGAGTAGGAACTTAAAGTTTGCAGGAACACAAACAGATGACATTTTGGTGCTTTGCCGCGTGGTGTAATTTCTTTATGAGAATTGACACAAGTGGAACAGACCATCTTCTAGCAGAAGGTAACTGCACAGATGTAACACTCTAAATAACAACTCCTCTTTATACTTAATGTAACTGTTTTGCATTTAGTCATTTGTGTGGTTAAAAATTTCACCAGTTCTGGAACTGTTTTCACTTCTGAGTCCTCTTGGACCATCACTCAGGACACCTTCAAGGTCTCTTAACATGACTCCATTCAAAGAGAATTGTTGCTCGGTGGCAGTTTTGTTCTGGAACATGGCAGTGTTTCTTGCAGATATTTCTGAAATGATGCTTAAATCCCCTGTGGCCTTGAAACTGTCAGTTGCACAAAAGACACAAGTGGTGTGGGAGCTGGCTGCCCTCGGCTATGATGGGTGACAGAGAGGGAGCAGACTGGGCTGCACTGCTTTGCATGGAAGGTTTGGCAGGATGAACTCAAGGGCTAGAGACCATTTTGGTTACACTGGATCAGCAGGTTCCAAAATAAAACTGTTCCCTTCTAGTCTAGTGAATATTACTTCTGCTTTATCAAGTTGTGTTTTCAGCTAGGATGAGGAAATACTAGATGTGCTCCAACATTTATTTTAAAAAAATTGATGGTAGTATTTTTTATTTCTTTTTGCATCAGTGTGGGGAAATGAAAAAATAGTGGTCTCTTATATTTTCCCTTTAAATGAGGTTCACGACCTCCACTCCCTCTCTGCCCACCCTAATATCATGTTTTGGAGTATTCTGTTACAAAATGATTGCAAGAGGTATAAAATAAAATAATTGATATTTTAAAGTAAATACAAGAGCCAAAATTTTAAATTGTCCATTGCTGGATTTGATATATGTAACTTGGGACATTTGACAACTAGCTTTTCAGAGCAGGTCATGCTAGTTTCCCAATTACTCCAAACCACCCTTACCTGCCTTGCAGAAGAGGCAAATGACACAAACATGAAATGAAGTGTTTTGGCTGAATCAATCACATTGCCTATTTCAGCACTAAGCTGAAAAAACAACCTATTAATTCCATAGTTTTGGGATTTGGTAACCTGCCAAATCCACACTATGCAATGTAAGCCGCTGTTCTGCATTGTAATCACTTGGGAGAGTCCTAGGGAACTGAGAAGTGAGTCCTCAACTGAGAAATGACACTGCCCTTTTTCATGTTCAAAGAAGTCATATCTACCTCTGAAATCAAAGGTGTCGAAGTGTGAAGTGCTGGGGTCTGAACCCCAA